>JAYKAV010002892.1:0-154395 GCA_035582835.1 Phoebastria nigripes | reverse complement strand
CCCCAAATTTTGTCTGCAAAGAATAAAACTTAAACAACAAAACCAACCCCCCCCCCAAAAAAAATCCCCCACAACACCCCAAAAAACCCCAAACAAATCCAAAACACTGTCTTTCTGCTTATTTTATAGTTGATTGCCACAGTTCTGTTATCTTTGGTTTTTGTCATGTTGTTTTTTTCTGTGATAGAAGATAGGGTATAATTCATATTACAAATTATTCTGTAGAGAATCTTTTCCTAGTTAAGATACCAGTATCTGATATACCCCCTAACCAAAGACTCCTTGAAACACCACACACAGGATGTCGTGTTCCTACAAATCAATAGCAATAACTTGAGAGAATCTTCCTTGACAGCATTGGAGTACTGAGGCTGATTTTCTTCACATCAGCTGCCAGCTAGGTGTTTGAGATTAGCTCAACTCATGAATTTCACTTATCAGTTAATCAGCAAGCTTCAGTGTGGTCCTCAGTCTGTTTGATATAGCTAGAAAACCAATTTTCTCCTAAGTGCTTTTGATACTTGAAGGCTTTATGTTAGGACAACCATTGTTGTCGTTGTTTTCCTGTCAACTTTATCAATGTGTACAAGCTGCTGGCCAGAGCAGCATTTGAAGAGGTCCATCTCTCTCAGCATTCTGCAGCTCAAAAATAAAACTTTTGCTTCTCAGATGGTAACTCTGGACAGTTAATATGGGAAGATAGTTCTGGAAACTGATATTCCATGCAAAGTTACCAGCCCATTCTATTATAAGCTTAACCTTAGTAAAATGGAGCATGATTTTTTGAAAAGACAGATGACACCTTATCTCCTGGAATACCATCCCATTCTGTTTTGGATTTTGAGAGCTAATTTTCAAAAACATCTAATTTAGATGGAGTCTAAATGCCAAAGTTACTTTGAAGTACAAGTTAAAATTCTCAGAGTTGTGTTGAAAATCCAGGAATCAGGATCCAAGGTTCCTGCCTTGGTTGATTCTTTTTTTTAGGTTGTGTGTCAGTGTCTGTAAAATGTGATAGTCCTAAATCACTTGCAAGTAAGTATTAGTCTGCCTGTCTTGTTTTCAGTTTATCCTGTCTTAATGAATAAAATATTTCCACACAACTAAAGTAGGGACATAGCTGCTTTTATGGAAGTCAGTATGGTACTCTTTTGTTGAGCCTGTGGTCAGCCAGGCTGTAGTAACACAAACATCGAGAGTGTGGGAATCTTACTGGGATGGTAATTTCAAAGCTTCTTTTGTGATTTTTTTGCAGGCAGAGACAAGTAGAACAAACCAAAGAGGCCCTGCCAGTCTTTGGAATATAATCGAGTTTGATGTACTGTGTACTCAGTTTTCTTTGCCACTGACCCTGCGAAATTTGTTAAAATGAAGGCATTTGACAGTGTGTGATGAAATTGGAAAATGGTCACATTTGAGCTGAATCCATTTAATATTATGTGAAGTTATTGTAATTTCTAAGGAGATACTTAAGAAGGTGTTTTAAAGTTTCTGCTGCTGAGTTCTCAAGAGTTCAACAAGTCACATCACTAGAACAGGGAACTGAATAAAAATGCTGGTGAAGACATCTTAATCTAGCCCTAACGTACATCAATTCTGTTCCCAGTTTCTCTGAACATAGTAGCATGGTGATACAGATGTTGTTTCATTAAGACAGAAAGAGCAAAGTGTTTATATAAGGGGTGGTGAAGCGACAGAATTGTTGGAGCTCTCTAGATTTTTGTTGTGATTATGGCATGTACACAATAAGAATTTTCTTTCCCTGGAAGAAGACATTTCCCTTGTAAATAAGATGCACAAGACTTTATTTGCACATTTTAACTAAGCTGAATTAAAGTGGGTTTTATTACAGTGAGAATCTAATGCTGCTCAGCCTAATGCCCATATGTGAGTGGCTGTGCTGCGTGAAATTCATTTAAACTGTAATTTTTGGTCACAGTGGTGGATCCACCACTAAAGGTCGTACATAACGCTAGTTAATCTGTAATCCTTGTTAAGCAAGCATGCTTAACATTGCAGTGTGAATCACTTTTTCTGGATTTTTTGCTTCCTCTGTCTGTGACAATACAGATGTATCTTGTATAACGTAGCTTTTATTTGCCCATTAATGATGCAGTAAGGAACTGCAGTTTCTGCAGGTCTGAGTTTCTTCTAATGTAGAATGATTCTGTGTAACCCCTGGGAACACATTTTTAGACTAAAGTATTTGATATGCATAACTACTCTTTTAAGACTACAAGATATTTGTCCTCTTAATCTTGACACAAAGTGCCCATTACATTTAATAGAAGTCCTGACCTTAGGGTCAGGTTGCAATAAGCCTTTGGACTCCTGGGACTTAATTTTTCAGTGGAGAAAGCGTTTCTGTAGAGTTAAGCAAGAGTGAGTTGTGGCTGAATAGCCATTTGCAGCMTTAATCTGAGTAGTAGCGAGTACGCCAGAGTGTCAAAAACAACTTGAGAGAGTGTTGGCRTGCAGATAGCAGTGCAAAGCTGTGAAAATTTAATGAAAGATTAAGCAATCTCAGCATTTGCATCTAAATTTGAGTTAATTTAGACTTGGTTTTTTGGCTAACCCAGGAGTGCACTTGAGATCCTTCTCATTCAGTCTTCTTTTGGAAGCATAAAATAGCATGAACCTCTAGAAGATTAAATAATACTAGAAGGCAGACCACAAGATCTGGCAAATGGGTCTGTATGAGGTGAGGTCTCATGTGAAGATTGGTGTTTTATTCTTGCTTTATTTCCAAAATCAAGATGGAAAAAGTTTGAGTTTGATGAACCAGCTTGGCTTTGTAACCACTGTTGTACAAGATGAATTTCTGTCTGTAATGTTTCAGAGTTCACGTATTTTGACCTTGTTTATGATAAATTACAAATTGCTGTTCAAATGAGTTTAGTGTTATGCATCAGTAATCTCTTTGAATCTCTTATGGAATAAAAATAGGCATCATTTTAGTTGCTCTGTTATATTTCTAGGATTCCCTTTTTCCCCACTCCCACTCTCCTTGTACCTAAAATGGCTCTGGGTTTTGATTTTGGAAGTAAGGTTATACTTTATTCAGTGTTTGGACTAGTATTGCCCAAATAATCTATTGCATTAAAATCACTGAAATAGTGTGTCACATGCTCCCCAAATCTATTGCCCGCTGACAGCTTAAGAAGCCTGTATATCAGAATTAGACTTCGATTAGAGGGGTTTTGTTGTTGTTCGGGTTTTTTTTTAGTTCTTGCTTAATGTTTGGCTTGAATTTTGGGGGCATGTCATATGTCGGATTTCACTAGAAAACGACTACGCTTTTGCAAAGTAGTTCTGCAGTCTTAAGCTGTAAATCCATGGCAGCATGCTACCAAAGAGCTTGGTGCGAGAACAACTTCTCTCTGTTAGCTAGATTATTCATATAATGTGCGTTCTCTTCTGTGAGCTTGATGGCTTTCATTACACAATAGGATGTCATTGAAAGCTCATTTTCTTGTGGCTACATTGTAGAACTTCATGGATGGTTTGTGTTGTTGGAGTGGTACACTGTTTTCTACTTATCCAAGTCCTTTGCTGTTTCTTTCCAAACCAATTAGAAATAGATTTTTATAAAAGTCAGTCTCAAGGGTTGTCACACAACAAACACCTTAATGCCTTGTATGCAGCATGTCTAAAATAATGTATTTTAAGTCTTCAATAATAATTAATGAGAATTATTATAATTAAGAACAGAGCTAATGCTCTAAATTATTTTAAACGCATTACACTCTTTGTTCAGTCTATTTTGACTGTGTATCAACATGGTTTCATTTGTATAATTTGCTGCTGACAGACTCTGTGTCAGGAGTTCAGGCCTCTCAGCATCCGGAGCAGGGACCTGGCTGAAATGTAATACAGTTGCTACTGGCTGCTGATGGCACCTGGATTTCCATTCTGTGGCATCCAGGCTGGAGAGGACCAGGTGGAGGTATTTCCTGATCTTGTCTCAGCACAAAACTGGTTGAAATAGGATTTGCTTTTGGGGGTAGGTGTTGAGAAACATTCTCTAGTCGTAGTATAGATGTATCCCATCAAACCAATGTGATTCTGCATAGTATCAGTGCTGAGCGCATTTCATATTGGTGAGGTAACATGAAACTTGCTGTTGTAGTCTATGGGAAAGGGGTATTCTGACTTAACACAGTATGGATTAGTATACTGGATATTTTTCTAGTACTGTCTGTAAAAATTAAGCAAAAACATAGAATGACTTGGATTGCTGGTGGATTCTGCCGTTTAAATTAAAAGAAAAGAAAAAAAAAGAAAAAAGAATGCATTAGTGTGCTATTTCTGAGTTAAGAATAAAAAAAGCTTGGGAAAACCAAAGACGTTTGCATAGAAAAATGTACCTGACACGCCTAGTCATGCTGCGGCCTGCAGAATAATGTTGAAGGAATATCCTGCTGTAATAGCTTGTGATGTTTCAACTGTTTCTATAGGCTGCTCTTGTAACTACAACTAAATGCAAGTTTTAGTTGATTTCTTTGATTTTAAAGAAGCAATATACTGTATTCTAGTTTTGTGGGTTTGCAGCATGCTTTTTATATTTGCTAAGCATGATATTAGGTCACATGCTGTTTTTAGTACAGAATTTTTTGAAATGGTAAACTCATGTTTTTGTTCCATGCAATTTTAATTGAAACTGCATGAACTGTACCTTCAGAAAAACAATTAAATAATAAATAATAAAATATACTGCAGATAGATGAGCTAAAAACATGTGCATATTATTTATTGTGCTGCAGTGCTTAATAAGAGATGAGAGCTTCAGATGGGACAAAACCTTAAGCTGGGCTTATTAAAATAATTTCTGAAATAAATTACACTGTCACCWGTGCAAGTGTGTCTTCAGTCTGTCACAGGTCAGAAGCTTTTTGTGGTCTTTACCTTAGTCTTGTGACAACAGTCTGCAATATTAATTCACCCTCACAACTTGGCATGTCAGATGTCCTGTACTCACGAGAAGTCCTAATTACAGTAACAGGGGGGTGGACAGAAAAACTGAAAGCTTAAAAGATTGACCAGTCGCACAAAACTCTGTTAAATATAAACATCTCATTTAAAGAGTAGCTAAATTTGCCCCTTCTCATCCTTCTTGATTAGTAAATTTGGAAGAAACAAGCTAGTTACATAAGCGGTTGTGCTCAAGAACCAACCTATGATTTTCTTTCTTAAATATAGAGCTTTTGTTAATAACTTTCTCTTGTAAAGTGAATGGATAAAAATTGATTATATTGATTATATGTCTGTACATATATTATAAACATGTAAATACGTTTATATATTTGAAATATATAGCTCATTATAACACTTTTTAAAGGAGGGAATAGCAGTAGAATACACAGAGTATATTGCGTTTCTAGTTTATATCCTCATATTTGTGTATGTGCACATACAGAGAAGGGAGGAATAAAAAGTAGAAAAGAAAAGTGAAAAACTATTTTCAGTGAGGCTTCTTTGAAAAGGAAGATGAAATAAAACTGCAGGTGGGAGTCGGTGTATAGAGTTCTGTGGACCTGAAAAGGAAACTGCTAAATAGAGGAGGAGCTAGGCAGCTTGCAGTCTTCAGAGTATTTTGAGGTAAAACCAAATTGAAAGAAGATTTAGGTTTTGATCTTGAACCAATTAATGGGAGATTAGAGTAATTTTACTGCATTTCCTAAAACTGCTCTAGAAAGCAAGGGTTATAATAAAGCCTTTCTCACTTATATGTGTATAGTGACAGCCTTAAAATGGTATTAAACATTTTGTTGTCATGAGAGTGCATGTTTGTAATAGGATTATGAAATATTTGAGTTTTGGTTATAATCCACACCTGTAGTTACTAGATTCCATAACCTCATGAAGTTTACTGTAGATTTTGTAAAATGTATGAAGTTCAATTTGAAGCAGGTGTCCACTCATTTTACAAAAAAAAAGGTGATGTAACAATTGACATGAATGAGAAACATCTCAGCAGTGAAGGCAATGGATATATGGGTGTATGGTTTTAATTAATCTCTTCAGGTGGTAGTTGAGAGACATTAAGCAGGATTGCAAGGTGAGAGCTGAAGAGTTACTGCCTGCACCATTAGTAAATAATGAGCATCAGGCTCTAAAACAGTTGGTTTGACATGTTCTGTGAGCTTTGAATTTATCCTTAAAAAATGTAACCATTTATAACAGAAGCCATAATGACTAAAAGGGAATGTATTACTTTAGGTCCCAAGGTAGTTACTGCACTGTAGCTCCAGAGCAACAAAAATGAAATTACTGTATCAATTTTTTTGACATGGGGCAGAGTTCTTCTGAAGGTCAGAGATGATTGGTGGTTTGTACTAGCTATTCAGCTAGTAAAACACAGGGAGGTTGGTAATATTAAAAAAAAAAAAAAAAAAGAAAAAGAAAAAAAAATTTTTACCTAGCTTCAGGGAAAGTGTGCATTTGTATCTTTAAATCCTATTAAGTTGCAATTGATTGTCTGTTATCTTGTCAAGGAAGAAGCTGTAAGTATCATATAAACTGGATGATTTTGGAGCAAAGTCTTTGGAATGAGTCTTACTAGTGTCCTTGCTACCTGCCATTTAAAGCATTTCTTTCTTTACTGTGTTTTATTTAACAGCTTAACCTTGAGGTGCATGTTAGTTGAGTTTCTGATATTCAAGAAGACTTCTTATTTTAAATATGTAATTTCATTAAGTATTAGTTATACTAATTGTTTTTCTAAGAACAGAAATTTTAAGTCCAAACAAGAGAAACACTGTAGGCTTCAGATATACTCATTCTGCTAATTAATAGTAATAAATTACCTTTAATATACTTTTTAGAATAGTGGGATCCTTGGAGAAAAACAACTTTTAAAATTACTAGGTAGATACATGATGTCAGAGACATGAAATTCATCTTTAGAACCCTTGGATTGTCCGGGTGTTTTGAAGGCATCTGTCCATTCTGATATTAAACCTGTGCTTATACAAACTCATTTGTTCTTTCTCCCTTAAGTACCATTTTGCACATGGTGACTAACAGTCTGTCATGGTTATAGGTGCCTGGGAAGGGTGTTTTACGAAAGGTGATATTCGGTAGTGTAGATGGCTTTCACCAAGAGTGTGACAAAAGTCAGTAGGCTAAGGATGGAGACAGTGTATATCTGTTATGACCATTTAATAGTTGCTCTATCCCTTTCTATCTCTAGCCTCAGTCTGTACATCCTTAACTTGTCTTTTATCTCGTAGCGTGGCCCTGAGGCAAATCACTAATCATGCTCATTAGAGTATGAGGTTTATTACTTTCTGATTAACCTTTCTCCACGTGCCCTTGAGGCAGTGCAGTGTCRCGAATGAGTGGCTTAGAGGCTGCTCGAAAGAATCACCGTCAAAGGTATTAGCAGAAAGTGATTTTAATAGAGATTTATAAAACTGCAACTCAACAGAGTTCGATGGCAAGGTTCACTCTATTACTTACTACATGGATGAAACATATAAAGACAAATCATGTTATGTCTAAGGGTTTATATCTAAGGGATTATATGTGTTTAGCAGCAGTCTAGGGTTCAGTCAGAGTTTTAGCAGCACTTAATCATTAACAAATTTAATATTTACGAAGTAAGTGTTAGTAGAGTCTACTACAATCACGACTTAATTACAGATTATGCTTACTATTAGTTCACACACACAGAGACAGAAATATATATATATATATATATATATAAAAATGTACAAAAGGTATACCTGTGAAAAATTCCCCTTGAGTTCAGTGAAGAAATATTCACATGAAATGTCTTGGCATTTCTCTCAACGGGCAAGGGTTGAGCGTCGAGGAGTTGAAGAGCTTCAGCCCAGGTCCCGTCGTCAGCTTTCAGCGACAGTCCTCCGAATATTGCAGACCCGAGAGGTTGCGAGCTCTGAGAGGCGTCCCACTCAGAGGGAGATGCTGGGTGCAGCCTGCTGTGGTCCAGGAGAGCTCAAAGGGTCTCACTTAGGACCACCGTTCATAGGTTCGCAAGATGATTGGCTTTAGTCGTCTGTAAATTTCCATCCTGGCCCCAGTCCCAGGTGGTAATTACTAAAATATTCTCAAGGTTTCAGTGTTGTTCTTCTTGACACCTGGGCCAGGCAGTGGGAGTACGTTCCCAGCCTCAGCTATGCAGAGTTTCTGATACGGTCAAGGAGCGCCCAACTGCCAGACTCAGTATGCCAAGGCCCAGGTTTCATGGGAATTTCTGAGATCAACAAGCGGCCTGGGGGCCGGGGAGGAAATGCACCATCACAGGCAGTTAGGAATATAGCTCCAAACGATCTATGAACTGGAGRACTGGAGCTTACTGTGTACTAGTGATACGGAGAAGCACTGCATTTTATCTGCATTTGGAAGCTCTTCTGAGTTTGAGGCAAAGAAAATACTGTTATTCTTGATGTTTAGATTACTTTATAATGCACCTCAGCTTTCATCCCTTGAGAATTTGTGTCAGTAATTGAAAGAGCCATCGTCTCATTTCACTTATCTAAAGCAATCTCAGTCTTCATTCTTATAATTATTGGAAGAGCCCAGCAGCAAAAATCTGATTAGTGGTTTCCTAACACTACTGGAAAACAACGTTTCTAGAATAATATTCTGCACTGAGTCAATGATACAAGTCAAGATTGGTGTGAAAATGTCTAAAGAAATTTATCACAATATTTATCTTTGTCACAGCGACATGATGGATATCATAATTTTTTCTGGTAACTGAAAAATAAAATGAAAATTCTGGAAGTGAAGTCCTCGTAGCTGGGTAATATCTTTGCCTTTGTAATGGAAAAATCATGGAATCTTTTGTTACTGGAGTTAAGATAATTTTTTCACATTCTCAGCCCTTGAAGAAATTTAACTATAATGAAATTACAAAGAATTTAAAAGGTACCAGTATTTTTGGAAAGGAAATTCAGTATACTTTTAAGCTTGGAGGTTTTTTCCCCTCATAGAAATGATCTTTGTAATCTATTGTATGGACTGCACATAAAGACCAAGAAAATAAATATTCAGATGAGAAAACATTAACACTTGAGTGTACAATACCTGTATACAGATCTATCATATTGGACAAACTGCTTCTAATTTCACTGATTTCTTTCGTTCACTGCATTTTAATTAAGCTTTTGACTGTTGCCTCAGTAAAACCTTCCTGCTTCAAAGGATCAATAATCTATCCAGAGTTGATCTGAGCTATTGTAGAGATGTTGAATAACATGTAYGGGCAGCAAATTTCTTCAGTCAATTATTTTTAAAAGAATTACTTGTTTTAGATTTCATTTTGAACATTATGAAATATTCAGTGATTGGTTATGCAATAGTGTTGCTGGTGGTGTTACTCAAAAGTAGTAGTGTTCTTTTGATTCGTTCATAGGTCATTCTAGAGGAAGGAAGTTGCTCAAGTTCTGTGGGGAGCCTCATTTTAATTTTAGAGAATTATGCAACACAGAAATTGTGACAAAAGCTTCTGATGTGATCTCTTACAATATCTCGATAGATCTTATTCTGAGTTAAAGCTCTTCACCTATGAAACAGCATGTATTGAGCTAGGTCTTCAGTCATCTGTTCATTTCAAGTTTATTCATAAATGATCTAATAAATTTGAAAGCATGGAGGATTGGTTGCAAACTGCTTAGTTTCCTTTCTGTTTAAATACTCTTATGCTAATGGCTGTGTGCCTTATTAATACTCATGGATTACATTATGGGACATAATTGTAATAGTGTGATAGTGTGTTCTGTGAATGTGTTTAATAAAAACGAGATTAGAATTAAGACTGTATTTTAAGTTGCTGACATATCAGCTCTGTACTTAATATCTTATCTAAATCCCTGTCCATTGTTTTTAATACAGTTTGCATATTGTAGTGAAGCCAAGCATAACTGATCTGAACAGATCAGACCACCAGATCTGAAGAGTAACAAATACAGAACATATGATTTTTGTTCATAATTGGAAAATATATTATTCTGATGTATATGTGCTCCATCAGCCCTTGTTTTTCTTTGTATGTCAAAAGAAAAAATATCTTCTTGGATTAATCCTTTTTCTACAAAAATATTTAGAGCGCGTACTGTAATGTTATAATAATTGTTGGTCGCTTCCATAAACAAACTACAGATGTAAAACAGATTTCTGATGGGTATGGAGCATATTTCATAGGAAAACAAAGACAAAACAAAAAAAGCTCACCCTAGAGCTTAAAATGAGATCAAAATTGCATACTGTTAATACATTCTGGTAGCTGTGTCAATGTATAGGTAATTTTACTGTCCTGTTCTTGTGGGGCACCAAGGGATTTTGTTTCTCTGCTCCTGTTTCCATGGCAATTAGAATTAGATTAGTTTTAGGTTCACAGTGGGTAAATGAAAGAGACTAAGCTATGATGCAGTGTTTGTGAGTCTGGAACACACTGAGCCTTTTTAGAAAATAGCTCAAAACTGTGCTTAAGTTGTTGCTTTTTTGGTTGCTGTTGACTTGCTTGTATTTATCTTGCAGCATACAGATCTTTTGCTTGTGGTTAGGCAGTCTGGTGGTACTTGTGCTCTTTGTGTTCATAGTGATGTGGTCTTTAAACAAGAGAACGGTCCCTGGATTCTACTGATAGCTGCATGTTGAAGAGTCAGTTTGCGTATCTGCAGATAAATAGCTATATTAACCGTTCTAAAAATTCTTTAGCCTATGACTGATTTTTTGCAGTATTTTGAATGTGGTGGAATGGTATGATTTTTATCAGCACCCACCGTTTAGGATGACTTTTTGAAAGACCATTCCAAAATCATGCCACTGTTCTGCATTTGTCCATGCAGTTTTCGTGTGTGTGTGTATCCATATAGAAATATATAAAAAAAAAAATTTTTTTTTTCTTCTGATACTTGTTAATACATTCCCACCACCCTCACCCCAAGAGATTTTCATCCTCACTATTTTTCCTGGAATTGGAATTGGAATTGGAATGGAGAGTAATATTACTAGTAGATTATTCCAATTCCCATGCTGTCACAGTTCTTTTTCCTATAGCTTGTATTTCACTTACCATCATTTTGCACTAATGGATTGCAGATGCTGCAGGGAGTATTATTATAAGAAGATTTTGTACTCTGGTACTAGTGTGTCACGCTTTTGTAGTCTCTGAGTATGTGAAATTTGTGACATTACTCTGGCAATATTTAATACTTGCATTTTGTTAAATAATTATCTCCCTGTTACAAGGACCACTGTTGATTTCACAGAAATGTCATCCTTGAAGATATTTCAGCTGTTGATTTTAGTCTCTCTGTGTGAGGTACACCTAGACCCAAAGATAGTTGGGGATATCAGTACTTTTTAGTTGTTCAGGTACAATTGAACTTCACCCTTCTAGGAACATTTGAGTTGGCAAAATTAAACCTTGCAGCAGTCTGTACTCCTGTAGAGGAGAGAGGGGAACCTTGGGAAGTGTCAGTGGTTTCACGCACTTCTGAAGAGAAACAGCTGCTGTAGCGCTTTGCTGACAGAAAGCACTAGATGATACTAGTGCTTTAAGTGCTGGTATTTGCCTCCTTAGGTATAGTAAATTAGGCAGCCTGCTTACTGCTCTGCCTTCTCCATTCATCTGCCTTGCGCATCTGCCTATTTGTGCTATGCCTGGTTCTGCCTGGCCCACCTTGATGGATGTTTGTCTAATGCGTTAACAAATTCTGGTCATGGGAATTCTATAACCTACCCCTTCTACCAATGTTGAAATGTCTTGAGCATTAGAAAGTTTTTCTTAGTGTCCAACCTGAATCTCTGTTAGTGCAAATGTAAATCAATTATTTCTCATTCAGCCCTTAGTGTACTTGAAGAACAATTGATCAATCTCTTCTTTGTAACAATCTTATTTATTTTTGAAACTGCTGTTATGTTCCATCTCAGTCTTCTCTCCTATAAAACCAACTTGCTTCAACCTCTCCTCATAGGCATATTCTTTAAAAAGATGCATTCAAATCAAAAGTGTCTGGAGAACGACAACAAAATGAGAGTTTGAAGTATAGATCTTTATTTTGCATAAGACATCCCTGTCAAAACTTTATTTTAACCTTAAGACCTCCTGAGCAAGGCTTCTCATTTTCCAGAACAAATAAACAGAAAATAGAAAAATGAAAATAGAAAAATTCTAGCATGCATTAGAAAAATGTTAGCAAATAATGATATAGAAACTCACACCAACGTACAATGTTTTTTGTTTATTCCACTTTGAGTACAGCAGATTAAATACAATATCAAAATGTTAACATACCCTTGGACTTGCTGAAGAATGACAGTACTGACAATTGATCTCCTTAATGTCTTGGGAGAAAAGGAGAAAATGAAATATGAGTTCCAGAAAGTCCTGAAATTGTGAAGAGGAGTCATTTATGGTTTCTTAACTGCATCTCAACTCCTGTTACTAAGAATAATTAAAGGTGACTGACAGCTGTATACATTTTTCCTCATTTGTAAAAGTATTTCTTTCTTTGACACCCGTTTTGTTACCTTTTGTCTTACTATTCTGCATACCAGCTTGACAAATCTGGTGTTACAACATAGCAAAAAAGCTAAGCATGCTTAAGAAAGCATGACAAGTAATATTTTTGCAGCCTACTTTTTTAATCTAGTTTGAAATGAAAATTTAAGATTTTTTTTGTAATTGTGCCAATTTAACGTTCTTCTTAATACCAGGCTCTTTACAGCAGCACATCGAGGGACAAGAGGCAATGGGTGTAAATTGAGACAAGAGAGTTTCAGACTGGGTCTAGGGGGGAAAAAAAAATTCCCCATGGCGACGGTGACRCTGTTGGTAGGTCCTGGAGTACATGTGCAGATAGGCTGTTTGGTTTCTAGGTTATCTATATACACTCACAACATACATTTTTGAAAGCATGTACATACACATCTGTAAACATGTAAATTTAGCTCTTATGGCCTTACAAATTTTGCTGATACTTCTATGATCATAAGTCTATTGGTAATCATAGTCATACAATGTATAATTGAAATTTCTCTTCTGTTTTTCATTTAGTGTCACCAAAATTCTTTTATATAATCATGTTAATTTTTCATATCACACCTCTCAAAATAGTTTTCTGGCCTTTCATTTTAAAAGATTCRTTAAATCTGTTTGCAAAATTACATATGGATATTTATATTGTTAGAAACATAATTAGATTGCCCCAAACTTTTTATTTATGCCCAATGCAATACCACACACAATTTTGGCTTAATGTTTTAAAAAAACATTCTGATTGTTTATGAGTAAAGCTTTGTTTTATGAGCACTTTGAACTGAAATCACACCAAAAATACTATGTTGCTGGATTGTATGGGAAATGTGGAGTCCAAGGGAAACTATGGTCAAATGCTATGCAGTGTGGAACAAGCCAGTTGAGATCAACTGGTCCAGGGACAAAGCTCCTTCTTGTGGTTCCAAAGAGATTACAAAATTAGCTTGTACTTCAAGGGCCCAGTTTATTCTGTGAGGCTGAAAGATTTAACTAAGGTGCTCGTGTCTCTTAGATTTAGTTGGAATGCAGTTGAATAGAGAGTTGTAACACTTCTCTTGCACGCACTTTGCTGTTGTATGTTGACTTGTTACGGCTGACTTTGCCATTCTTATCTTTTCAGACGAGGTGTCTGATACAAGGGAGATCGTGGCTATCTTGTAGGCACTAACTTTCACTTCCATGGGCTGTAGATACTTTGAAATAGCAGCAAGTGCTATATAATATGTAGATACAAAAATAATGAAGTAATTCTGAAATAACATATTGGAAGTCCAAAATATCTTCAGAAATCAGAATTCAAAGGGCATTTTAAAAAAAAACAAACCTGCAAACAAAAAAAAAAACAACCCACCCACAAACAACCCACAACCAAAAAAACCCCAAAACAAAACAAACAAACAACAGTCTGCACCCTAATTTAAAATAAGATAAGATGTCAAAATCACAATGCTTTCCAAAAGCTGGAATTTCACCAGGAAGGTGGTATATCTTTCAGTCTTGGCTCTGAGCCACACAGGCGGTATCTAGAACCCTTGCACATCTTTGGTCATCCTTAGACCTTCTGTTATATGACTATTTGATTAGCAACGGAGTAAAAATGATAAGACCTGAGTAATGAGAATTATGCATCTTCTCTCTTTGATTTTTAGTACACAGCAAGTGGTGCCATATAACTTACCTACAGGTAGAGGTAAATTACTTGAAATTGACTTTATCTGAAACTGATCACACGCTATAAAGTTTTTATAACTCGTAGTGTTCAATAACACTACTTGATCACTGCAGTTCCAAAGACCATGGTATGCCATCTCTTCAGTTTCTTTGAGTCTAGTCTGAAGTCTTGAAATCTGGTCATTCATAGTCAGGTAGCAGCATGAATGTTCTCTGCTCTGTTAGTTTTGACTGCATGGTTAGTGTTTAAATAGAGGTAAGCTGAACATGATGGATACCTGTGTACACAAAGTTATTTGCCCTCTGAGATTCCAAAGAACCACTCTCTGTATGTGTCAGGCTTTCACTTCAGCCTTCACTGTTGAAGGAGAGATGTTTTCTCAAAAAGCCATACCAGTAGTTAAGAGTTTTAGGAATATACTGTCCTCTACTGTTTCTTCTATGTAAGTGAGTCTTGAATTTCCTCAGTGCAGAGGAGGAATGGCCTTACCTGGCACTGAAGGGCAGGTATATATACCTTTCATGGTATGTATAGAGACTTACCTGAGGGTGGAGGGTTGAAAATGCTGGAAAAGACACCGTCAAGRGCTTTTTAAAAAAATCCTTAGTTTGCAGTCCCTGTACTGGGAAGTAATTTTACCTCCTGTTTTTATCCTGCCTCAGTATGTGCCTATTAAAGTAAATGTATCTTTTTCATGCATGAGCACAGCTTGCATTAATGATAATGGAGTTTTCATATGCATGTTAAAAGGTGTTCATACCTAATGTTACTATATTTCTAATGCTGCAGAAGTCAACACTGATGTATTCTGTTTGGTTTTTGCTCTGTGAATCGGCACTGTTGTTATAGTCAGCAGGCACATACATCTGTAGGAATTCTGCTTAGGGAAGCTGACAAGTCTACATTTTTTAAACACATTTTTAGTAGCTTTGATTTATTTTGATTATTATGTGATGGGGGGGCTCAATGCAATTCAGCAGATAGAAGTTAGGTCCAAGATATTAGATAAATGTGCTATGCAGACTCTGAAATCAAACCATGTTGCCAAAGTTACGTAGGCAAGTTGTTAAAATCATCAAACTCCAATTTACTTTTTATTTAAGAAAGAAAAAACCTGTGCACAGCGTACATATGATGTAGTGATTTTTGCAAAACATTAGAAGACCTATAGATTGCAATGTTGAGCTATAGGTATTTAGGAAATGACGGTGTTTTAATTACTGGTGTAAAAATAACTCATTTACCTTGTGCCTATGTTTCTTGTCCCTTCACCTTGTGAAACCAAGTATGTGTTTTACATACTACTTCCACTGAAGTAAGCATTGGATATTCTGAGTGAATATTGTAAGGTCTTTTGGGCCAGTAAGTTACGTATTACTTTTCAAATAATTCCTACTTTTGTATATAAACCAAGTGCGGTTCTATTTACTTTATTCAATATTGACATTGTATTTGTAAGAAGTAAAAACTCAAGAGAAAGCAAAATGTTAGGGGTGGTTTTTTTGTTGGTKTTKTTTTTTTTWTTTTATTTTTAAATTCCTGGTCTTCTGTAAGACCAAGAGAAATCTTCTTTAGGTTTCTATTTTGATAGAGTCATTTGATGTATTCTAACAAATGTTGATATGTGATGTTCTCTGTGTGCTTTTTTCCTAATTATATAGTTGTATGTACTGTGGTCTAAAGTGTTGAAGGTGCTTGGCACTGGAAATAACTATCTCAAAGCAAAATAAGCTTTTGGGTAACTACAGTGATATTGGGGACTAATGAGGTTTGGAAAATTACGTTACAGCATTGTTGAGGTGAACTCTTATAATGACAATATTAAAGACACAGGTGGAACACAGAGTTTTAGTGTCGATCATCAGTGTATATTGAGAGTTTATCAACTGGCCTGATTGCTTGACCATTTGCATGGTGAGCCAGTAGGGTGAGTGCCAGGAAGCTCTCCTTTTCAAAACAAAAACACATGTACCTCTTTCATCTTGCAAGGCCTCTGTAAAGGTCAAACACAGTTGTAGTTCAGCTGAACAAAAAGGATCATCTCCCTTCTTCCATCTTCAGGGGTGCACAATGCCACAGATGTCAGACAGGAGGGGGAGAGGTTTAACAGGGAGGTAGCACAGTAAATGAAAGTAAGGATTTGCTACTCATAGGTAGCACACTAGAATATCTTGACTCTGAACATATGACTTGGTGACTGAGAAATAGTGGCTTATGTATGAGTATTCTATGTATCAATACATACTCTGTTTTGGAAGGCAATATCTTATTTTTCCTAAAAGGTTTTCTTTAATAACGTCACAATTTCAGCCATTCCATTTATTTAATTGAGAGCATGTTGCTGTCTAGCCTGCAGTCAAACTAGCTAACCCTATCAACCCAGAGACAGTTATCATACAGCAATAATAAGCTAATGCAGCTGTGTGAGCAAATTTAATTAACTGCAAAAATGGAATTCTCAGCTTTTCCCTGGCTTGGCCAACATCCGGAAGTATGTAGCTGATATGTAGCTTTTATGCTGTAGGAAATCATACAGGCATCCTGGCCTGTATCAGAAATAGTGTGGCCAGCAGGAGTAGGGAAGTGATTGTCCCCCTGTACTCGGCCCTGGTGAGGTCGCACCTCAAATACTGTGTTCAGTTTTGGGCCCCTCACTACAAGAAGGACATTGAGGTGCTGGAGCGTGTCCAGAGGAGGGCAATGAAGCTGGTGAAGGGTCTGGAGAGCAAGTCTTACGAGGAGCGGCTGAGGGAACTGGGACTGTTTAGCCTGGAGAAGAGGAGGCTGAGGGGAGACCTTATCGCCCTCTACAACTACCTGAAAGGAGGTTGCAGCGAGGTGGGTGTTGGTCTCTTCTCCCAAGTAACTAGCGATAGGACGAGAGGAAATGGCCTCAAGTTGTGCCAGGGGRGGTTTASATTGGACATTAGGAAMAATTTCTTTACTGAAAGAGTGGTTAAGCATTGGAACAGGCTGCCCAGGGAAGTGGTGGAGTCACCATCCCTGGAAGTATTTAAAAGACGTGTAGATGAGGCACTTAGGGACATGGTTTAGTGGGCATGGTGGTGTTGGGTTGATGGTTGGACTTGATGATCTTAGAGGTCTTTTCCAACCTTAATGATTCTATGATTCTAAATGCTGTAGAATACAAACTATGCACATTTGCATGTAGGGATTATCTGCATAGTCTTTGGTATCCATAACTTGATTTTGGTTCACTTTTTACTGTGTGTTTATGCCTTCTCATCTGTTGCATTTGTATTTGGCTTAAAAACTGACATTGAGGTTTTACTATGAAACCTCACTGAAGTTTTTTTTAATGGCATAGCTGCTAAAGAAAATATCAAAAGGTGCGTTTTCCAACGTGCTGTCTTCCTGAACGTTTTCAACAACTGCAGCAGCTGTGGATATTATCAAGTTGTGAAATATGTTTGAAACATGCTCACAGTATGAATGTCCACAGACTAGACATAGTGAAAGCTTAAACTGGGCACTCCACAACCCAACTTCTCCATATAACCAACAGCTCTTTCTCTCGCATTCACACCAAGCATCAGTAGACAAAACTGTTTCCAGCCTGGTTCCCAGTGCAATGTACATTGCTTCTGTAGTGGCTACATATAGATGCATTTTTAATTATTATGCTCTACTGTTAATATAAGTAAAAGATTGCTAGTAAAGCATGACATAGTGGGAATGGTGACTTTCTGGCATTCAAATTTCAACCAACCTTGAATATGATTTAATGGAAAAGGGTATTCATTAGCTTCTGGGCTTCCTCCCTTTTGAATATCAAAGGCCTGTAGAGAGCAACAACAATATTAGAGCTTATTCTAAGCAATCACAGGAGGATTTCATAATGATTGTATCAGGCTAGCTAAGTATACAAGTTACTGTTAGACAAATTGTTTACACAAGCTGAGGTGAAAAAAATGACACTGCAGACTCGTGAAATAAATACATCATACATTCTTTTCTCTGCATTTTATTTGTATTCTAGTTTACTAATTTTTTTTAATTAAATGTTCTAATGAAAAGGTTCCTCCCCACCTTTTTTTTTCCATCCCAGGATCAATATCCCTCACCACATTGCTCCAATTTCTCTCTCTATTTTCCTCTCTCTATTTTTAACTGTATGTAAAGCTTATGGTGTCTCAGCTGTAACTTGCATGTTATTTTAAAGTASCTAAGATCACTTAGGTGTATCAAGGTCTGAATTCCGCTTGCTTTTGGCTTGTAATGGAGGGGGTAATGTATCTGTATGTTAAATATAGGTTTTAAATGAATGTATGTGGGCTTTTTCAAACATAAAATCAAGTAGTGTGGCTGTTTGGGTGGCTGTGTGGAACAAAACAAAAAAACCCTTTTGCTAATTTAGCTGGATACCCTGGCTGATTTTGTGATTGTCTTATCTTTACTCCCCTTTTTGTGAGCTAATTTTCGAAGATGATAAGAAACGACAAGAAAATTTACCCTAACCGTATATTCTCCTCTAGTGCTGATAACATTTGGGACTTGGAGAGATGATGTTTGAAGACCTATTGTGATCTGATCAGAACTAATTGGATCTGGCAGCTGGATTGAAATTTGTTTTAAAAACAGCTTAGTAGCACTTCTGTTTATTTTTTATTGAGAATAAAGTGAAAACATTATCTTTTTAGCAGTTTGTTTCCAGCACTCTGGAAATACACGTCATGACTGTGTGTTAAATTTCATCTTAATACTTACTATTATTTTTTAATGACAGTGGTATAAACCCCATGTCTCTCTGGTGACTCTGCTCTCTTTATTACAGGTGCTGTTGTCAGGATTGATTGGTGTTGTTTCATGGAAGAGGCCCCTTTCACTTGTGGTGAGTGGCAATGTGGCTTTAATCATGTTATACAGACTTTAGAAAAGTGACTAAAGGATTCTGTGGAAGTAACTACCAGTGGTTTTGTCTTTATGTAGAGCCTCTGAGGATGATTTGCCAGTGCTGTTGTGTATTCTAATATTTATAAACACTTAGTACAAAAATTTTGGGACTTTGAGGTTGTATTACATGAACAAACTAGGTGACAATAATATTTTTCTTCTATCTGTACTTAAGTCTCGGAGAGCTGTAATATTCATTATGTGTAAAAGAACGCAGATATCCACTGCCCCTTCCTTGCCATTGTTACAGTTCTATCTCTCTTTTTAAAAGTGATAGCATATGGTTTAGTAATTTAAATGTAAGAACTAATGAATCATAAACATTTTGATGAATGTGTATGTTTAAAGAAAGGCAACAATCATACTGTAGTTGACAGTGTGAAATTAAAAATGGCTGAAAATAGTGAGCATTGCTGCCTAGTAGATAGGCTCAATACTGCATTATGGCTTGGATTAATAGATATTCATGAAATATGTTATAATTTTCAATAATTTGTTTATTAATATGTTTAAAAAATTAATACTGAACTTAGAAAATTGTTTAGTCTGTCACTATTGTTCTAGACAAACGGACTGTTGGTCTGCATTTATTTTTGCATTTAACTTAATTTGCCTAAAATTGTACCACAGAGAAATCTTTTTAACCAATTATCTAGATGGCAAAAAAGCATATTCCAAATTAGTAGCTGTTCTTCTTTGTCTGCAAAACAATTTTCAGCTACACTATGTATTCTGTTGTGAGATTCAAGTAGTTACTTAATAATGAGAAGTAATTTATGCTTTGTATATGCATGCTAATAGAGTTTCAATTAACCTATTAACACAAAGCAATATTAGATTCAAATCAGTCTTACCAAAAAGTTGAGATAAATGTGTCAATAAGGATGTATTAGCAGGTAAATGTTGCCTTTGAAAAAGTGTGCAATTGTAACATAGTGACATATGTAACATTTGTAACATAGTTAACAGTAAAGATAGGCCCAAGAAAACAGAATATAAGGGAAAGTATGAATGGAAAGACCTGTATTAATAAGAATAAGCCTAATTAGAACTTCAGGTAGATCTTTAAGTATTATGAACTAAAGCAGTAGTGTTAGAGCTTCTGATATATATTTTTTTTTCTTTCCCTTTCCATAATTCACTTTTTATTRTTATTAAAGAAAGGACAGATTGAGTTTGTATTGATTTACTGGTTGGTGTTTTTACCAACAGATGAACTCTATATGATCTAGAAAGCTGCCTGATAGCAAGATAAATGTGCCCAAAATGAGGTCAAAGTGAAGCAAATTAGTGAAACTAATGAGAAAGGGTAGCAGGCAGGTTTCTGGACTAAAATACAAAAAAAGACAAATTGTTACTCACTATTGATGAGCAGGAAGAGCTTTCACATTAGAACATATCAAAAGACTGATATGTCATGAATGGGCAGTCATCAAGTAAAAATATTCAGAATTTCTCAGACTTTTCCATTTAATTTTTTAAAAACAAACAATGAATGTGTATATGAGAATATACGGACAGGATGGGAGTGGTCATTTGCTTGCCCCAGTATTTCTCTGGTCATTTCTTGCTGGGCATGAGCAGAAAGAGGAGCAGCAAACTATTTTTTTCCTGGTGTTACCAAAGGGGAGCATGGGCCAAAGTGCTGTTTTCTCCATTAGTCCGTTGATAATGTAGTTCATATTGGAGATTTAGCAGTTTTGCAGTGTTGTTGAGAGTAAGAATGTGTATCTCTGGGTAAAGACTGGACTAAATTTCTACTCAGTGTTATGACAAATAGTTGGTATACCTGTTCTTATTCCAATATATTTTGTTCTACCTTATGGGCTTTGTTAATAATAATTCTCTACCTGGTACCTGGGAATGCTGCCTCTTTGATTGAATAAAACTAAATAGAACTGTAATAGTATTACCTATTAGAAATACTTAAAAAGAAATTCTCCTGACACTGAAAGAATCATGAAAGTGTATGTTTGGTATGCAAATCTCAATTCACTTTCATTTCTGTTACACTTTACTGCTCACATATTATAAACCATTAAAACTAAAATAATTCCTCTGAACTGTGTTGCTTGTACAACTGTGAAATCTAACTAACCCTAAGACTTTTCGAAATAGTTGCTCGTAAGCAACTGTAATTGCTGCTTACATCTTGGAATAAACAATATTAATGCATCAGAAATGTTATTCAGGCCTATTGAGACTTGGCTTCTTTGATTCCTGAACACTTGCATATTGTAAATTCAGCCAGGCTTTCAGATATCAATTCATTCAGTGAAATGTAAATAGGCAGTCATGGTCAGTAGCATTCAAGGAAATAAATATAAAAGGGAAGAAATAGTAAATGGTAGTATTAATACTCTCATAACAGCTCACCTTCCTAAAATCTGCTAAGGAAATTATTTATTTCCAAGAGTAAGCTTAGTGCTCATGAGTTAGATCCTGATTGTTTTTCTTCTGTATTTCGGTATTGGTACTTGGTGGTGGTATAACAATCAGTTGGAGGAATAGGGGACAGGGATGATGTTTTTTGCCTCTGTGTGTGATTAAGCTGTGCAATAGCCAGTGCTAATAGTTTTGCAGTGGCTACATAATGTCTGTTTTCCCTTGTTGAATTGTAAATTCCTTTTAGCAGTTGGAACCCACGTGTGCAGGATGACTATTTGTTCTGATTAAGCAATTAATACTGTATAACTTTACAGCCTCAYAGTACAAAGTACCATCAACATGCTAATGAGTCGTATTTCTTGTGATCTGCTTATACAATACATATGCAAAATACATATCGTCGATAATTACCTTTTAACCTAATTTGTAGTATTAGAAACAACTATATAATCAATTACAATATACATGTCTTTTTTTGTTGCAATGTGTTACAAAATCTGGCATTGCAAAGAGCAATAACAAAAAGAAAGATAGCTTTATCATTTGAAGCCATGAATAAAGTTTTATAAAATTAAAACATACACCATCTGCGACATTCTGAAAACTGGTGAAACTCTGATAATATTTTAAGGTGCCAGTTTCTGCTTGTTTTGGATTTGTGACTAAAACAGGGTTGATAACACACCAGTGTTTTGGCTATTGCTGAGCAGTACTTGTACAGTGTCAAGGCTTTCTCTTTTTCCCACTCTCCATCACTTGCTTTGGTTTTTTCCTTCCTTTTTCCTTTGCTTAATAAACTATCTTTATCTCGACCTACAAGTTTTTTCACTTTCGCTGTTCCGATTCTCTTCCTGTCCTGCTGCAAGGGGGATTGAGTGAGTGGCTGTGTGGTGCTTAGCTGCTGGCCAGAGTCAGCCCCTCATACTACTGATTCTGGTTTGCTCATCGCTGTATTCATACAATTTTTTTCACAGATGCAGTGTCTTTTCTTTGCAAATTTATTATTTTCTGCAGCCAAAAAGACGAAGTTGAAGAAGCAATAAACACAAATAGTAGTTCATCAACCATTAACTTCTGACTGTATCTTACCAGAAATGTGTTATGTAGTATAACATGAGAATACTCACGTATAGAAATGAGTGGGTGGTTGCATGGTTTAACACCTTGGAACCAAAGTCAAAACTGAGAATACTTGTGTATTTCCAAGACATTAGCATGAGTGGTGTTTTGTATTATACATTCAGTAGAAGATTTACAAATGTATACTGTGATGTTAATGTGCAGAAATTTATTTACACATAGAAGCTCTCATGCTAAAGTGTCTTCGCATAGCTTAATTATCTGAAAGATTCACCAGATTTTGTTAGTTTATCTGAATTTTATTGGTCACCACCTAGCCATCAGTTGCTTACGTTGCCAAAATGGTTTATATATACAAGGAATCAGTGTCTGTTATCAAACCAGTACATTTACATTTACCAGAGGAGACACCTGGGCAAAGGAGATCTTTAAATTGTTTACGCATTAATTTTGAACAGTATTTTCCATATATGTCAGATGTTTCCTCATTAAACTCTCTGTATTTTTAATTACAAAATCTCAGAGAATTTGTAGTGCTTTGGGGAAATCTTTCAAGAGACCCTATTTTGGAAACTAAGTGCTGGCTGTGTAAGTACCACTCTTAAGGTTAAAATGCTGTGTAGAATAGGAATTTGTTTCCTTGTGATTTGTGGAAGTGTCTGAAAATTGGCGGAGAGCTTGTGTAGCTCCTGAGGTTGAATTACCTTGTACAAAACTAACTGTGGACTGAGATTATTTTTCTGTTACAGTCTATGGTAATTGCAAATCTGTTTGTGCTAAGGAGATTATTTCAGCCTCTGAATTGAGTAGAAAGCTTGTCTGTTGCCATCTGGCATTTGAGTGATCCCAGAAAAATATTTTTACATTTCTAACTGAAAGCTTTTACAATAAACTGATAGATTTAATTTTTTTTTTTTTTCTTCCAAGGAACAGAAGTGTATTTTTTTTAATGTCTGTGAATGTCAGTGAACACAACACAATACTTATTAATAAGCGATCTTGATTACTCAGAATAGCTATTTAAAAGCATTTCCTATGAAATCTGCATTCCAGATGCAGTTTCATGCATCAGTGAACATGCAAATCTGTGAATATACCTTTAGTAACTATCCTGGGTATAAAGGCTCAAAAATCTGGTCTGTACATTTGTTTTTCAGGATGTTTTCTGATTTCTTTCTTTTGGCTTAAATGGAAGGGGATACTCTGACACCATTACTTTATGCTTTTTTTTTTATTATTATTATTTTTTTAATAAAAAGTTAGGGGTTTCATCATTTAAGAAAAATAAAAGAGGAGTCATCCTAAATAGCAGCAGTTCAACCTGCACATCATGCACAAGGATGAACTGCTGTGCAGTCTCAGACTGCACCTGTGGTAAGAATCAGTCAAATACTGAACTGACTTTTTTAGAAAATATTTGTCTTGGGCCAGGTTGGTAGTTTGTTGCAAAATGAGAGATTTTCTTTCTAGAAGTCCTGTGAAAAACTTGAACTATTTGAATATCAGACTTAAATCTGTTTCTTTTTTCAGTAAAAATCAGTAGAAAAAGATCTATACCTGTTGTAAAAAAGAAATCACTAATAATTTTAAATAAATACATCCACATATACACTTGCCCCACAAGGTGCATGGATCTGTAAAACTGGTCCAAATGTTTCCTCACTGATTAGCTCCTATCACTAGATATCACTGCTGAGTATAGCAGAAACAACCAAACCCCAGGAAACGGATGATACATAAAATGTATAGAAATAACATATAAGTAGGTTTCCCATATTCTTCTCAGTGATGTGGGGTGTTGACACGTTCCTGGCCATACTACTTAACCTGAGGTCCTAGAGTAGCTTAAGYGATGAGACATGTATTTTTAAGCTCTGGTAAGAGAATTTACAGCTTCCTTTCAGATGAAATCTGAATGAAATTTTTGAATTTAAAAAAAAAAACAACTCTTCCCCCCACAAGCAGAGATTTGGTTTTCGTGGCTAGAATAAATAGATAATCTATGTAGTGGAGAGGTAATGTTAGCATAAATGGGTCAAGACTGTAAGAGAAAAACAAGTAAAAAAATGCACACCCTGGGAGAATGGCAGAGGCTAAAGGTATCCATCACCTTGTATGTCATTGTTGGCTTTGATACTTGTGTGATGTTGAGATGAGATGCAGAATATCACTCTGCTTTAACATAACCCTTGATCACTCTGCAGTATCATTTCAGCATGTGTATTCTTTGAATTTGTTGATCAAAATGTTCATTAGGAATCCTGCTATTAGACAGTCATCTTTGAGGCTGAAGCATTACTTTAAAGGTTAACAGAACACTGGGTAAAAACAACTACATCTTGCATACCGGAGTTTTGCAAAGTTTCTGATGAAGTGGGATATGGTTGAATGCTGACTATTGCTTGCTTTCAAAAAGAAATTTGGAAAGCTGTAATCGCTTCTACTTGCAAACCAAATCCAATGCTGGTTCACAAAGTAGCTCTTCTAATATAAAGCTGTAAATTTTGCTCAGAGCTGGTGTGGACTGGAGTGTGAACCCAGGCTTTGAAATTGAGAGCAGAGTGTTTTTCTTTGACCTTTTTTCTAGGAGCATGTAAGGAAAATACTCAAATTCAGAGGAGCTGAATGCTAAATCAAGGGGAAGAGAAAGGCGGAGGACTAGGACAGGAAGGAGGAATTAAAATGTGAGTCTGGCAACACGAGGGAGACTGACATCAAAAGCTGTTGAGAAGTACAGGACCTAGATGAGCAGAGAGGAGTGCTAGTGAACCAGAAGCATGCCAATAAGAAATCACACAATGGAATCTCTGATTTTTCAGTCTAATTTTTAAATATAGTGCCATAAGCACCATAACTAGTTAATCTTGACTTATAATAGATTTGTAAACTAGGTTTGAATTACTTTGGTGAAGAAAGTGTGAGCTGTAAATAACCTTTTCCTATAGTTGGGACATAGTTAAGTTTTCTTTGCCGCTTTACTTCCTCTTCTCCCATTCACTGAGGGCTAGTTGTGTAAAGCACTAACATGGCTATACTGCTCTGGTAACCAAACTAGATCAACTATCTTTGCATACTACTGCAGTGTGTCTGTAGTTATACCAAAAGTCTGTGAAACAGTATCTAAAAATGTGGTTACTGTATTTATTGATAACCATATTCCAGGTTACATCAATTTGAAAGCAGATTTTTTTTTTTTTGGTAGTAAATTCTCTTTCCTTGTTTAAAAAAACAATTTTCCACCAAACCAGGCTAGTGAATATCAGACTTTGGGGCCTTTTCAATCAGCCAGTAACTGTCATTCTTTCATTCTTGCTCCTTCCTTACTCGTTTCCAAGGATGTATGTATCTTTCCTACCCTGGTTCTAGTAACTGTGCCAGTGGCCTGTAGGAGACTTCTTGAGAGAAATACGGGTGCTTGCCATTTATCTGGCTACTTTCCAGCACCCTACGTGAAATGCATGGCAGAAGCTGTGGACCTCTTTTGTGTCTTCTCATGTTGAATTTGGGTTGGTAAGTGTTCAGATGCTCCAAGGAGGGCATTTTTAATTTACTGAACACTGTTCTTGGACTGGAGACTTTAGTGAAAAAAGCAGCAGAAGAGGAATAGGAGAGAACAGAAACAGAACTGCAATTGAACAGGTCTGCTTCAGGCATCCTTAGCTGCATCCCGGTTGAGCCATTACCACAAAAGTTGGTTGTAGATCTTTCAAATTTTTTTCTTTCCTCAGCTTCTGGCAGCAGTTGAAGTTTCAGTAGTAGCAGGACAACCACAATGTTTACTCTTTCCTTTCATTAGGCTGTTTTTAATGCTCTATGCATAATTTTCATTTTCAAACACTTGAAGAAATAACCAACTGTATGAGAAACAAATGGGGATTTCTTAGGGTTTTGTTACATAAATTACCTTGATGAATAACATAACTAGGTAAAATTTATAAATATTTATATAGCTGTGCTATACTTAGCGACTAGTTTTGGCTGTACTTGTGCTGATTTTTGTGTTTTGTTTTTCCGTGAAGATTCAAGTGATCAGGTTTTACCGGAGCACTTCTCAAAGTAGATTTCAAAGATATTTGTAAAAGATGCATATAATTTTAGATGTGCACATGCAGGAACATGCCCTAGTGATGTTTGCGCAGTTACTGAGAAAATAGAAGTTATCTGATCAACCACACTTGCACAATCCAGCTTGAGCTTTGATACTGGTGGTCAGTCTGTGGAAATTAATAGCATACAGTATTTTATTTACTACACATTAACACAGTGAGATAAATGGTATTTTCTCCAAAACTCTCTAATAGTGCAGTTAAGCTTGATTTTATTAGGTTAATGTGCTACAACCTCTGGATGCTGTTTCGGGCTTTAGCCTTTTCTGATGGCCTTCTGAGGCCTTTTCTGATGCTATGCATGGATCATAAATGGGGAGTTTCTCCTAGATAGGGAGTAACTTTGGGTGGCTAAAAAGTAGTCTGTCAAATATTATCAGCTTTCCTATCTGAATCCTCTTGATAGATGTCTGTGCCTTAAATCTTAGGCTTTTGAGGGTTTTGTTTTGTTTTCTTTCTAGAATGGACCTTTACTGAATCTTTATTAGTTTGGGACACTCTGTTATTGACTCGTTTCCTCTTATTTAAGCTGTTGGTCTTGCATTTCTCCAGACTTCCTCTCTGTTACCAAGTGTAAGTGTTGTGCTTTAGTGCAACTTTTGGTTGCCAAAAAGAAGAGTTTTTACATGTTTGCACACATGTGTGTGTGAAGTGGCGAAGTCAGAGGTTGGCTGGAATTTCCACCTGTGTCCCCTGCCCTGAGAGATATTTTCCCAGTGTATGAACTGCTGGTTTAGGCTGTGGATTAATGCCTCTTGTTGGATTGGGTAGGGGATCTGGAAAGTGTGGTCTTCAGCGTTTGCAATTAGACTGTGTGTAAACTCTGATTACATTCATGTCCCAAATTGCTTTTTGCATGTAGATTAACATAAACATTTAGATTTGTTAACAGTGCGCTGTCTCGCCTATTGCTGTTTTTTTTTCCTAAGACTGCCAATTCCCTTCTTTCTTCTCTAGTGTATGGAAACGACTGACAGAAAAACCTACTCCCAGTGCCATTTTATTAGAATATACCTGACAGAAGAGGAAGAAGGAAAAAAACGGAGAATGACACAGTAAAGCTGTGAACTGGGAGAGAAAGAAACAACACTTGGAGATGAAAACAGAGGAAGTGAATATAAGAAATCTTTATCAAGGGGGAGAAAAGGTGTCACAGAGTGAAGCATCTATTTAGAATGAACATTCTATGTCCCCTTTTACAGCTTAACACTTCTTACAGCTTTTTCTTGACTGGGTCGGTCTGTCTGCATCTCTCTGCTACCCTTTCCACAAAGGCTGCCTGTTCCTGGGCCCAGCTGCCACCAGCTGTCACCCATGTCAGAATCTACACTCCTCTGTTGAGCATCCATCTGCTAATTAGTTATCCCCAGTGGCAAAATTTTAAAAGACCACAAGCAGCTTTTCCTGAAGAGCAGACAAAGCCTGCTGGGGCATAACACTTGCCCCTTCCTTAAACAAGCACGTCTTAATTACCCTTAAACAGACCCTTCTATTCCCCATTTGCTCCCATTGCATCGTGCTGCCATGGCAGCAGTTAATGTTAGCACAGCACCATGCAATAGGACACTGTCACAGTTTCAGTATCATTGCTGCTGCTTATAATGAAGAGTATGGTATGGGTGCTACATTTGCCTCTCTTCAGTCCATCAGTAATTCCCCTGTTCTCACATGCTTTCTAAATATATCTATGAATGGTTCTTCCATCTCATTTGCTCCTTCTTTTAGAAATGCAGGCTGCATCCCATCTGGTCCTGGAGTTTTTGGCAGCCTTTACATAGTCTAAYTTCTTCAACTCTTGCTTGGTGCGAGTCTGGTTTCCTTCAGCATTTCTTCTTCCTCCTTGGTAAATTAATCTTGGTTTCTGACATCTGCCTCACTTCTTTTGTAAGCACCGAGGAAAATAAATTATTTTTGTTTAGGGATGTCTCTATCTGTCAGTAAAATACTTAGTTCATCCTTTAGAAGTCTGCAGTCATCTTTATTGTTCACTTTTTGTTTATATGCTGGAAATGTCACATTATTTACCTTTGCTTCCATAAGTAACTTTCCTTTCAGTCTTGAGTAATTTTTTCACGTTAGGTATATTTAAGTCCCTTTCGTGTTCTTAATTTTACCATGTGTAGCTTCTGACCATAACGCCACAACGAATGAAAGAATTAACTACCCTTAAACCCTGAGAGTTGGTTATAACTTTATATGTTAGGCACAACTATGGTTAAATGCATTTCACAAGATGAATAAGAAATTTTTGTTTAACCATATCAGCACAAGAAAACTTGGGGCATTTGAAAGACTACATACAAGTACAGAAATGTTAAAAGGCTAAAAAATGAGTCACTTGTTTTACAAAATTATACCTTCATAAAAAGGAACAGATCTAATTGTTAATGTGTGTTTTGTAAAACATTTGAGATGTGCAGCAAGAGCACATTGTTTACTTTCTGAATGATATTTCATGCAAGTGCAGGCAGACATGTCAAGTGGAGAAAACTTCTGAGGGAAAGCAAGCCCCTAATTCTCAAAGTAGAGTGAACATTAAATGTAAGTTACCTTAAATTTATTATTACTCTTGGTATTATGGCAAGTAAAACCCTGTAGTTGCATTTTTGGCATATGAATGATAGTGACCAAAAAAAGACTTTACAAGAACTAACCTATTCACACCATAGAGAAAAGGAGTTTGTGACAGTTAGTAGGAAATGTGAAATGTTTGAGGGACTCAGAAGGAGAAAACATATTAAAACCTGYAGAGGGAGAGATTAGTGGGGTTTTTGGTGTGTTTTGGTTGGTTGGTTGGTTTATTTTTTTAAACAAGTAAGATTAATAATTTGATGCTGAATATTCAAAAAGGAAGTTGTTTCAATTCCAGCAGTTTCATTAACAGCTGTAGAGGTTTCTAAAAATAGTAAAAAGTAGTAAGACAATTCATTGCACTTTATCAGAAATTGTGTGGCGATGATGGAGAGATAAATGATGATATTTTTAGTTTTCAGATTACAAAAATGAAATATCATTACTTCAGGCCCTGATAGCTGATGTAGTCCCAAGAATTTTGGAAGCACTGAAGGGTTTCCAAAGTCAAAAGAAACCAAGTATGAGCTTTGAGAGTAAAGGAGTCAATATATTTTAAAATTGTAAATAAATATATTGAACAAAATATGTGCAAAATGAACTTCTACTAATTTTTCACATTTCTACTAGTTTTGGCATGTGTGTCGTGTAGAGTACCAATATGAAAGTGATTACACACAGCGTAATGTAGAAGCAGATTGATAATAGAAGCAAAAGCTATTTGGGTATCTGTGATTCATTTCCTACTGAATTCCTACAGTACTAGATTCAGACTTCCTCTGAACTCAATTGATCCCTGTTTATTTACATTGTATAAAGCATAATCATTGCAGAAGGTTTTAAACTGATGACTTAAAATGACTTAGCAGACTTACCTGGATCCCAGATTGAGAAAAATTATGTTTATGGTTCAACATTTTAGATGCTCATATATTGTAATATTTAGTTGCTCAGTGTTGCAAAATCTTTGGGTAGAAAAGCTGCACAAATCTGTAACAACACAAACAGAAGTAGACTGCACTCAGTTGGATGCTATGCTTTCCATTTCTACACTATAAAATAATATGGTTTTAGAGGTAAAACTATAGTTTGTCTCTAGATGTGTAGTTAAACTCTGTTCAGAACAGAAAAAAGTTTTTTTGCATTTTGTCATATTTTGTATTTTATTAGGATTTCATTCAAAAGCATCTGTTCAATCTCTTCATCATTGTCATAATACAGTTTCATATTAGGAAAGGAAAAGACTGATATCTATAAATAATATAGGTGTATCTATTCAAAAGTARAAGTGCAAAAGCATTTTAACACTTTTTAAAATATGGTATCTAATGTAGTGTTAGATAGAACCAGGCAGTGATTGTTTTTCTACCATAGTAGATTTTATATAACCATGAGCAACAGTAATAATAATTTATCCATATCTATGTTGTAAGATGCTTAATTCTAAATTGTATGTACCTATTTTGTGCTCAGGAAAAGAGACAGTACATCCTAACATCCAAAGAAACATAGTAAACAACAATTTTTAATTTAGCTTCTCCTAAATGTGTTTGTTTTAAAATGTTTTATGGTTACATATAGATTTTCTACTAAATACGTGACTTTTATTCACCAGAAGTAAAGAATCTTATCTCTTCAGGGGGTGGGGAGGGATAAACTAAACAGGCTCTGCAAACCCTATCAAAGAAACAAAAAAACAACCACCACCCCAAAAGAAAGTTCTCATATTCTGAACTGTCCAGACTTTAAGGTTGATATAGTCATGCTCTTCAGGGCAGTGCTGTATGTGATCAAATAGAGCCACCTCCAAAAAGGAGCGGGGGAAGGAGAAGGATGTCTTTTCTGTTCAAAGACAGTAAGCAATGAAAATTGTCCTCTCGGAGTATTCCAGAGCCTTGAACTCCCTGTGTGTGTGTGGCAGCGAAACACAAATCGACTGCTGCCTCTGAGATGCTGCAATAGTGGCTTTATTCTAGAGAGGCCCATGAAGATACTAAATACTTTAAGCTCCTGTAATTTCTGTTCCCAGTATGGCAGAATGGAATGGACATGGGCAGCATGGTCAGAAGGTCAGAAGCAGTCTCTTAGCTCTTTTTAACCTGTGATTTCACAGGTGTTCTCTCTTTGCTGATTTCCACAGCATTACGTTGATTTCCATAGCATTAAAGTATTGAAAGCTGATTAAGAGAAAAAGCAATTGAGTCTTTTGTCTTATTTTATGTCTCTTCAGCTGCTATGTTTGGTCTTCAGCCTAGCTTGTTTATTAATACTGTTATCATGCTTGGTCTCCTTGAAGAGCAATGTAATTAACAAGTTGATTTGTTGACATATTTTTATTTCCATTTGAGTTGAAGATGGATTAGGAGATCTCATTTCTTTTAACTTGGCATTTTTAATGAAAATTCAGCCCATCAGAATAATTCAGTGGCTTTGTTCTGTTTGAGACCTGCAGTTTAGGGCAGTAGAAGTGACCAGAGCATATACATGTTTTTGAGTGTACTTCTAAATACAGAGATAAATGTATTGTGAAGTTACCCATCTCTCTTTCTCTCTCTGTTGTTTTGCTGTATGATTTCCAAAAAAAGCTTTATTGTAATATCCACTACTAAAATCTTTAAAAGCTATAAAGCTATACTGTATCTGCTTGTTTTGCATTCATATTATAATCTGTATAGTCGTATCAGCATTTTATGTATGTAGGGATTTGCTTTTTAATATAAATGAGTGACAACGATCAGGAATCGGTAGGAAAATGTTCATGCTTTCTGAAGTAGTACTAGAAAAGTTAGAAATACAGGATAGTGTATGTTAATCTGCTATATGCATAAGAACCACAGTAGAGAACCAGTATTTGCGTTTGATTGGAAAAACAAAAGATTTGCTTCTTGTTAACAGAGCTTTATTTGCAATAGGAAAACATACTGGTTTTCTCCGGTACTTTTTCAGACAGTAGAGAAAAGAACAAAAACCTGACTACTTTTTGCTAGAATGATCCTTGCATATAAAAGTGGATACAACAGTAAAAAGGACCTATATAGAATGGCTCAAGACATTGCATACTTTCTCTAATACTAAAGTGGCAAAAGAATTAGAGACACATAATATAGGCAGTTTGCCTGCCCTCCCCTTTTTGTTGTTCCCCTTACCCTGATAAATTTTCACTTGTATATGGACAGAATGGAGGAGCAGAAACTTACTTAGGCACAGAGCTGAAGAAATGTATATGTACATTCACACAGACAGATACACAAACATATCTGCAGTGCAGTATACTATAGGGATTGTGTGGGAGGAGTGAACTCTTGTTAATAGGGCCCAGTGAGCAACTACGGGGTATTGTTGCCAGTAGCAAACAGTTCTGCCTCATGTAATCCACAGTCCCCTCCATTAGGGTTTGTAGAGCAAAACATGTTGGTTAGAGCTTACCTTGGGAAGGTGAGAAAAACCCCTGTGTTGGACAGGCCATTCCTGGGGTCTAGAGAGTTGGAGTGGTCCTAGTGTCACAGTGGAGAAATGAGAAATCATTCTGCACATGCTGCTGAGTCATGTAGGAAAGGAAGCCTGGGAGGGAGAGCTGGCAATTTGATGCTGCTCTGCAGATCTTAGTCAGTGTAGACCGTCCCTCTGCTGATCAGGTCTTTTTTAATGGTCATCAGCTCTTAATTGAACTGTTCTTCAGGACAGGTAAATAGAAATATGTTGTTCATGTCATTTCTAATGTCCTCCTAGTACAGGATTTTCTTCCATCGTAAACAGTATATGCTATAATAACATAAAAAATTAAATTCTGCTTCTAATCTAGGAGAAGAAAATTATAATTTCAGGTGTTTGTTTTATCCATGTATATAAAGGCAAAACTGGTGACTATGTTTTTCATCCTCTAATTTGGATAACTGGAGTAAAGCTGCATCTGTATAGTATCACTGGAGCTGGCTAGTTGGGCAGCATGGAAAGTATTTGTTAAACTTTGTATTTTGATGTAGAATGGTGAGGAAACAGTAACTTCAGAAATTTATTTTAGATGAGATGAATTGCATTTGAAATGTTTTTATTTAAAAGTAGAAGAAAAATTTGCATGAACTAATATAAAGTTTTTTTCTGGGGGGGGTGATGGAGTTGGGGATGGATACCTTGTTCTTTGTACAATCAAAACTCATGTGATTTCAGGGTTTTTTTGTGCAACAGATGGAAGGAAATGCACTGTTATCCAAAGAGAATCTAATTATCCTGTGCTTGTTGAAGAAAAATACTTTGATTTCAGTGGGATTTGTTTGCCAGGTGCATCACAGTTTAGATCCTGAGTTAGACATGCCTGTGATGAAGTGTTTGGGTTTCCTTACTATAGATGCTATAAAATCTCGCACAACCTTATGGATTCAGTTCTACCTCAGATATATGAGTGAAGGTCTTAGAAATTTTAAAGTTTGTGTATTGATGGATCTCCACCAAATTATTCTTGTGAGTCTTCCATAGAGATGTGTGTGCGATTTTTCTTTAAACAGCCAAAACTATAATGAGGTTACATCAGAATCAAATTTGGAAAAACCACTGTCCACATTGAAGCCTTGCCTCACAAACTGTCTGATACTGAAAATGCTCATGTATTGTTGATATAATTTAGCAGTCATAGCTTGCTGACCTTGCTTACCTGACAGAAGCCTTCTTCCTTAATGACAAAAGTAAAAGTATTCTGGTGTGATAGCTTTCAGAGAGACCACACAATTGTTCATTAATAAAAATAATTGCACATTGCTATTAATATTTTGGGAAAGACAGATGCAAAATATCTGTGTATCTGACCTTTACAACCTGCTTCTCTCTAATTATGCTACTGCCAGGAAGGGCTGCTTGCGTAGCCTTTTGGTGCCTGTGCTTGTCAGCAGGACAACATGAGCTTTTATTTCCTCAGGGTATTCTGCTACAGATGTTATGGAAGGTTAATTTATACGGAGTAGCATTTCACCGACACTTCCATGGACATGAATCCTTCCAGCAATGYGACACTTGCAAAAAGTAATATATTGTATATATGGAGGACCCTATTAATGCAGTTGCTATGGAAGTATAAATTCAGTCTTATGTAGATTTGTTTTAAAGTTACTAGACTACTCACACTTTTTTTTTAATATATTAATTTCTACTTACTCATTTAGCTGGCTGTTTTGTTTAAATATGGATTGCTTTGTTATATGCAAAACTAATTTAGAAAAATGTCTTCTTTCCTAGCCTAACCATGTTCTGCCATTGTCATGGGACATTTTTAAGAAATGGTATTTTATTAGGTAATTTTAAAAAGTTTCAATTTTTACTTCCTCAGAGAATATGTTGGAAGGAAAATTAAACTGGCATGGCTGAGGTAGTTGCAAGTTTTAAATCTGGCTTATATGATCAAAATTCTATTCAGAAAGCATTTATGTTTGAAGTGTTTATGATCACACTGGATATAAACTCTGCTTTTTCCACCTGATTGTAGAACTGCAGCAGTCATTTTAGAAGCGTTTCAAATTGACAACATTTTGAGTGGCATTAAAATAAGTTAGTGCTGTTTGCTTTTCTTCTCTTTCAAAATAATATTTTAAGTTAGGTTTCATGTGCATGGATTTTTTTATTTAGGGAGGCACTGATGTATAAATGGAAATGTCAGTGATAAAAATTAGACAATATAAACTACTATATAAWACATTTTTTTTGTCAGGACTTCTGTTGACTGCCTGCACATATAGTAAAGATTATCTAGTTAATTTTGTTGCAGTATTAACTGCAGATCATTGAAAGATTCTTTTGAGTGCTTATTTTCATGTAGCAAACTTTGTATGAGGTTCTGTAGCGTATACCAGCAGTTATTCCCCCTTGCCCTTTTAATAGATTATTTGACAAAACTTAAACTTGTTTTCTGCTGTGAAAATAATTACCAGCAAACTTTGCTTTGTTAAAATTGCTGTTGGAAGTGTGTTGCATTACTTGAATACTTCAAGAGATAGCTTGAATTTTATCTGCAAAAAAGTAAAGCTTCTCTTCTTGTTCCTCTTTTATATAGTAGTAGTCTGTAGGCCACTGATGTTAAGATCAGTATAAAATGCACTTTTCAAATGAGTGAATGTGAAAAGAAGTATGTCATATTGTCTATTTTAAGTTTTAAATATATTTAACAGTATAATACAATATATTATATACATGATATGTATGATGTAATTATATAATTTATATTTTATAATATAATTTGTTATTTTATGTTTATGTATGTTTATATATTTGTATATTTACTGGAAGCCCTGAAAGTTTGGATACTTTGTAGCGAGGGTCAACATGCAGAATCTTAGAGAATTTGAGGGAACCCGTTTCAGCATGTAAATGTTGGGGGGGCAAAGGGGTGTGTTTGTCACTCATGGAATAGATTGACACAATCAAACACCTTATAGGCCTAAGGTTTCTAGCAGACACACAAAATCTATTCATTTCAGGAACCTTTGGTGTAAAGGTCTTGAAAGCAAATGGCAAGACTTTTAGTATGAATTTGCATAAAGCAGTGGTAATGCCTTTGCCTGATATGTGTTCATTCTCACATGGCAAATGGATGCCAAAGCACTGCGGAGAGTATAAGGCTCCCTTTTGGAAAGTTGAGTTGCAACTCGCTGTTGCAGTGTGGCTGCAAAATCCTTTTACTTTTTGCTTTATCAGAATTTCTTCAGCTGTTGCTGTGGTCAGCACCTTAGCAAAGAATGGAAAAATAGAAGCAAATATGCCCGAAACCTGCAAGTTAACTTCTGTTGCTGCTCACTGGGGTGGGGGAGAAGATGGGGGACAAGAGAGGAATGGATTATTGTTAGGGCATGAAGAGGGTTTGAAACAGKCTGAAAAGTTTTTTAGATATCAAAATTAATTACTGCAGATCTAGAGCTAGAAGTGTTTGCTGCCCTGCTAAGAATGGTAGGGAGAGGATATAACCAGCAGAGCAACTAATGAAATTACCTGTTTGGACTAAGCTTTGAATTTTCAAATGGGACTGAAAGTTATCTGGTGCTTCATTCTCAAATTACAGCTTAAGTACTGCATCAGCTGTAAGATTCTGTATAGTAGCTTTTGTTTATGCTTCAGGGGAAAAATCCTTTGGTTACCAAGCTTCCTAGAATTACTCTTTGTTCCTTTTAACACACTTCAGAAAGGTGTAGATGTTAAAAGTGTTAATTAGAATCAAAATAGCAGAAAATGAGTACTTGCTGAAGTATCTAGTTCTGACAAATTTCTACTTACTTAATGTTTCTGTGCTGAGAGCACAAGGGCTTTATTACTAAATCAGGCCCCCTGTTACACTTCCCTAAAAATATTAAAATAWACTGTAATTTGATACTGCTGTAATATAGCATTACAGAAATAACAAACACATATTGTTGTATGTAGAATATGACAATGCTAAACTCACTGTTGTGTTGCAGTCCTTTAATCTGATCACACTTGAGGAAATAACCTGTATGGCCATCAGAATTTCCACGTATGCAAATTGTCTTTATGGACAGCGAATTTCTTGAAGGTATTGAACGGAATACTCTTATTATGAGATATTAGAGGAGATTTGTTTTGATGCAAATAAATCTTTCCCTTTATCTGTCACTCTGTACCCCTGTATACACAGACAAGGTCGCATTTTGGATTCCAGGGTTCTTGAAAAGCCTGGGAAGCATTACCAAATCCCTAACTTTATTATTATTGTTGTTATTTACTACACAATGATACAGGAGGAAACTAAACTACTTCTGGTCTTTAGACATATGTTGTTCTTTGTGATGCAAATCCTACTGGAAACACACAGTGCCCCTTTCTGTTGTGCACTGTGCTCTCGTCAACACCTTTCAGATAATTATTTTGAATATATGACTTCCTGACTCTTGGTTGAAGCTGATTGCTGCTCTAAAATAAATAAAATAGAGTAGGAGAGAGGCATAATTTTTTCTTGTAAATTAAAAACAGTAGCATTTATTATAATCTCAAATAGCATACTTTTTGAAGTTCTAGTTAGGTTTTTCCACAAAAAATATTTACAAAGAAATACAGAAATGAAGATACAACCAAGCAACTAGTAATATATTAATTAAATTACAAGATCTATTTGAATGAAAACAAGTTAATAGGACTGTAACATGGTCAATAAAATCACATACACCAAGTTTAATTTTACAGGTTTTCATCTGAAATATTTAGCTTTGAAATTAGAAATAGTTGCATGTATTTCAATATTTCTAACAAGGTTTCAGCTTTCTCTTAAAAAGTTAAATAGCCTCATTAGACCTAGTCAAAAGAAATTTTATCTGGAGGAAATGTAATTTTATTTAATAATGACTGGAATTGAATGGTTTTATATATTTTAGGATAAAACAGAATATAACTTACAGTTCTTAACATAAAAGCATTAAAAACTTTAACCTGATGCTGTGCCACACAGCAGGGGATATTTCTGCCTATTTAATACAGAACATTGCTTTAGACCTAGAGAAAATATTTTTGTTCGAACCTTTATTTTCATTTAGGCAAAGGACATGGAATGCTGAATTAAACAGATCTGAAATGCCAACACTTTTTCATTATCAGTCTTTTCTTGGCAAGTGTTGAGAAATAATTTTGAAAGTGATATAATGGAATCATGAAACAAAAGAATCTCTATTATGAGGCAAATAATGGGAAGCTAAACTTTGTTGTTTCTTCTGCACTTGCAAACCATCAGTTAACAGTGTTGGTTTGATTGCCATTTCTGTGTAGTAAGTTTTTTAAATGGGCTAATTTTAAAATTACGTGTGAGTTATCTATTTAATTCTATAATCTGTAATTAAATGAAGTTTGAGTTTTATCTTCCGATATTTTTGTGTTGGTTACTTTACAGCTGAATAAATTACAAGGGCAGAAGGGATCAATAAAATCATGTACTGTGACCTCTTAAAATAAAAGCCCAAACAACCTTGATCATGAACTGCAAAACTTCCCTTGGAGTTGTGGCATATAGTCCAAAATATTTTTTAAAATATTTCAAAAAATGCTATCTGGTGTTGCCTTTGTGATGAAACACTCCATTGTGCTCATAGATACAGTATTCCAATTGTTAATAACTCCCACTAAAAATCAGTATCTTAGTCTGTCGTGGTTTAACCCTGGCCAGCACCTAAACACCACGCAGCTGCTCGCTCACCCCGCTCCTCCGGTGGGATGGGGGAGAGAATCGGAAGGGCACGAGTAGGAAAATTCGCGGGCTGAGATAAAAACAGTTTAATAATTGAAATAAAACAAAGTAGAACAGTAATAATAACAGTGGTAACAACAACAATAGAACATACAAAGCAGGCGATGCACAATGCAACTGCTCACCACGCGCTGACCTACGCGTAACCCGTCCCGTGACGTCAGAGCCCGCCCCCCCCGATGTTTTATATTGAGCATGACGTCGCATGCTATGGAATACCCCATTGGCCAGCTGGGTCAACCATCCCGCCTATGGTCCCCCCGCCAGCTTCCCATGCACCCGACAGGGCATGGGAGGCCGAAAAGTGCCTGGTGCAAGCACCACCCAGCAGCACCCAAAACGTCAATGGGCCATCAACGCTCCTATTATACCAAACCCAAAACACAGCACACCCTCCCCAGCTACTGGGAAGAACGTTAACTCTGTCCCAGCCGGAACCAGGACATAGTCTAAATTTGTCTAGTTTTGGCTTCCTGCTATTACTAGCTGCTTGTGCTTCTTTTTACTTAGTTGAAGAGCTGCACTTTGGTTTTGTTCATGGTAGGACCTTGTGTTGGCCAGGGATTTGAGGTAGAGCTGTCTAGGCATTCTACTATGGTGGACTGGGTAGAGAAGATCAATATGCTTTTAAAGCCAGTTTTTTCTTGGAATATAAACTGTAATAGTTACCTTTTATAATGCAACTAGAGAAGAGAGGGTAGAAATTTTTAAAGGGTTTTTAAATGAATCTTCTCAGAATCCAGGTGGCTTTGTGGGGAATCCTTGCTAGTTTGCTTTCCTCAGTGATTTTCTGAGTGGCAGCACACTGCTCTGTTTCTCTCTGTCAGGTTCTAACACGGTTTCTTCTGTCCTCTGTGCAACCTGGCTGCTACTGCCTGCTCTGCCTGCTCCTCGAGCTCTGCTCCGTGCAGAGACCCTCTGGCCCACATCTTGCCGTCCCAGCAATCTTCCCTGCCTTGAGTAAGCCCAGTTGCTCAGTAAGAGGAAGCTCATCTGGGACAGGCTCCAATTCAGGCTCCACTTAACACAGGTGCTTCTTAATGCATATAGCACCCCGCTGAACAGAAGTAAGAGATACTGCCCATCAAGTCTTATAGTCTATGGATTCTGTGATTTAAGAGGGGTTTTTTTCTCCATCTTAGATTTCTGATTACAGAAGCAGGCAAAATTTGAGTGTATTTATTCTGACCTCTTTTTTTCTGGATGAATGATTTGAGAATACAGAAAACAATTGGATCAGATATATTGAAATACAAAAATACCAATTAGATCATTAAGATAAAAATAATAATAGTAATAATTTAAATTATTGTAATAATAACAACAACAAAATATAATTCCTACTACTTGATTTAATGAGAAGTAATCCTGGATTCTTAGGGTTATATGTTGATAAATTTTTTAGCTTCTGCAAAGCTTTTGAAGGCATTGTTGGAAGAGAGTATATTTACAGACTATCATCTGTTATTCAGTGTAACAGATCTTAAAACGACATCATACTTATTATTAGGGGTGTGATTGTTTAGGGAAATAGGCAAGAAGAAATGTTAGTCTGAAACAAGGTAAGGTATGAATGTACAGTGCTTTGGCTGCTCATGTAAGTTTCCTATGAGCGCGCTATTAGCCATAAGGATGTTATTTATCCCTTGGTGAAATGAGATGAGCCACTTGTCTGCATTGCGGGAAAAAGAGAATGCACATGTGTTTATTGTGGAGAAGCTGACTTCACAGAAAAGTCAGAAATCGTCATATTAAATTCAGCATCTGGCTGATCCAACAGGTAGCTTGTGTCTGTACCCCAAATAACCTTGCATTAACTTAGTACTGGCACAGTTGCTGATCTCACTGCTTCATAATGCTGGGTGCTCATAACTTTTCAGTTTTGCTTCTGGTTGTGTCCTTCTGCATCTGTGTCCTTCTGCATCTCTGTCAGGGAAATCATAAATTCTGTAGCATAAACAATAATAAATATTACTATGTGTAGACCTTGTAAGCCAAAGCTTTGTGAGCAAAATACCATGCTGCAAGTTTTTAATCTACTTATAAGTATTTTACAGAGACAAGCACATTTGCCTCTGGCTATTCTTGCTGCTTCACAAATCATAAAYGTGTGTATTAAAACGTATATATTTTAAACCACATTAAATATATGCATACATACTTAATGTGGTTGGAAAGTCTATAGTACCTAATGTCAAACTACAGTGTCTCAAAAAACTTGCTTTCTACAAAATATTTCAATAACGTAAAAAAAAAAAAGTTAATTCAAGGATGACTTTATGAACTTTCAGAGAACTACAGGACAGGAATTAACAGGAAAAAACACATAGATGCAGTATTACAAGTACAGAGGATTGGCAGGTTTGCAGAAGCAAGCTTGACATGTCAATTCCTGATTTTTCTCAAAGTACACTACAGAGTAGTGTTGAGTAATATGTTTCATCAGCACAGAACATAACATTTTCTAAGTGTTAGTGTCTTGACTATCAAACCACTGAAAACCATGAGGGGAAGTAGTGACTGAAATGCCAGCAATGAAGAGAAAATCCTGTTTTGTATATATCTCCAAAATGAAAGTGAGAGGAATGAAATAAAAGCTTGCTTTTACAAATATGGTTTCATCTGATACAATATTTACATCACTTTTGGAGGACTTTAATTACTTTGCATAAAGAGACTTCTTCCTCCTTGTAGTAGTAAGTCATTCTTCAAACCATATTTAATGTGTGCTGTTCCTTTTCACTGTGCTCCTGATTTATTCATATGCAGTAGTTATTTTGCTTTACACATTTGCCTATTTTCTTCCATATAGCAGGCATAAAGGTATGTGCACCCCCTTGGTATCAGGTACTGAAAATGTAGGGATGCTATGTATTTAATAGAATTGCTTATGGCTAAAGTTTTCAGTGAGTCAGCTTTCACACAGTTGCGTTTGATGTGAGGTTGTGTCGTATTTTGACATTCAGTTCGAAGTGAAAGTGCAAACTACTCCTGGGAAGATGGCTCATTCTGGAGTGGCTTATTCATCCTTGAAACTTTTTCTTCAAACACTTTAAGGGGCTTTGTAACATAAAAATGCTCTATATATGCTTTTGTGTGTTTGCCCATAAGAAGCAGTACAGTAAGATTCAACACATTGCAAAAAGAAACTTTGGAAGCTCACCAAGCTCAAGTTCACAAGGCTGGACCTGCAGAAATCTGAAGGAGCTCTTGATTTATGTATTCCAGTGCATAAATTCTTGATTCGTACTTTTTGCAAATAGTTAATATGGTCAGATGCATGAAGGTACTTATGAAGTTATACGGTCTCAAAGTTCTCACTTCACATCTATGGAAAAGGCATTCAGTTGAAGTAGCTTGCCTGAGGCCAAACAGCTGGTCATTAGCAGAGCCAGAGTTAGGAGACAGACATGCTACCCTGTGAAAATCTGTTTGTTCCTCTGGTGTTACTTCCTTCCAGTGTTGCTTTGTACATGAGTGTTGCTATATCAAAAATATATGTACTACGTATTCCATGTATGACTTATTGCTAGTGGGGTAAATGCCACAGAGGAGGACTTAAAAGCAATTATGATAAATGCTGCATGACGGAGAAGTTCAGTATGTGGCATTCAGTAATGCACATAAAATGCTAGGTGTTATTAGGAGAGAAATACAGAACAAACCATAATATCTTGTTATGTATGTCACAGTTTAAACCCACGTATTGAATGCTGAGTGTAGTTCCAATTATCTCGTTGGAAAAGCGTAAGAGAAAGGTGGCAGGAATAGTGATAGCTATGATGACTCTCTGTCTTGAATAAGACAGATCCAATTTTACTGAAGGCATTACTGGCCTGGAAAAGGTCAATAGGGCATAATTATTCATAATTTTTCTTAGCAAAAGGTGGCACCAAATGAAATGGCAAGTTTTAGAACAAAGTTTGAGACAGCTCATAATAAGATCATGGAACCTGTTGTAAGGAAGCTAGATTGACCATTTTTTATCTACACTTCATGCCTATAGTTTTGAAGCATCACTTCAGGTATTGTTATCAGGAAAACATTACTCTATCTGCATGGGAGTTAGCACTTCCAAAGCGCACACTAACTTGTTACATCCCTAGCTGAAAGATTTAGAGGTGCTCCTCTCTCCCTATAGACATCAATTAATTTTGGACCATGTCAAGTCCTGGTATGAGACCACTGGGTAGATACTCATCCAGTGTACAGTGTTAACTGTGCTGGATCTCGATGTGTATCAGCATTGTTACTGACAAAAGCCTTCATGCTTGACACCCACAGAAAATTGTCATTTGAGATGCCATTCAGATTTTTATTTAGCACAATCTTTACAGAGAGCTGCGGGGATTAGGCTTCTGTTGGTGGAATTGTCCTGTGATTGACTTTACTTGGAGGGCTCTGATGATCATCTCTGGGTAATTCGTGGTAATAGAGGAGGATAGTATATAGAATTATCCAGAAAGTGAATATTAATAATATGGAGAAGAAACCAGAGTTACTTACCAGTAGTTAAGAGTTCAGGGAGAGTTTTCTGTATGTATTCACCCTCCACCTCCATTCTTTTGTAGTTTGGACTTCTTTGATTTCTTGTTTGAAAGGAAACAATATAGTATGGCCTTTGTGCAAATATGGAACAAAAAGAAGGGACAGTTAATGAACTGGAATATAGATATTCATTATGCACCAAATTTTTGGCCTTGAATGGTTGTAATACACAATTACGCGCTGTATGAGTATGCGAATGCCACATATTGGTCATAATCTTACAGTTTTAAGAATTTTGCTCCTTCAGTCTTAATTATGTATTATCATGTCAGATGCATAGTCCACACTTTCAGTGACTTATTTGATCTTAAAATGAAAGCTTTGACCAGTTTTGTGTTTGGCAAATTTGTTTCTAAAATTTGTGAGCAGAATTTTCAGTATATTAGCAGTATTAATTGAGAAGATTATGTAGCAATGTAGAGGAATGCATTGGCACTTACATAATGCTTTGATATACTTACAGTTAGCATGGACATTTTTGGGTTATTTCCTGGTTACAGAAATTTAATAATGTCTGTTAGTTTTTCTTTAGATTATAATATGATGCATTTAATTAAATATTTAACTGGTGGTTGCATTCAGACATCGTGAGGGCCATATCTTTGCAAGTATTAATTTTGCAGTCAGGAGTCCCTAGGTATGTGTTTTACTAGCAGTTTTAACTTTTTTTTTTTTTTATAGAATTTGGATGATATTGAATTATCGTTGTAATGGAATTTGAAGTTCTCCCATTATTAAACTTTTCTCTTTTTGGATAAGAAACTGTGTCTTCTCAAACTTACTTCTTTAGAATAGTACTAGCACACTATAGCTTCTCCAATATGTTTTTTGCTTTGATGTACAACTTCAACGAATTTTACTTTTTGGTAGAAAGCTGTACCTTGACAGAAAATCTAAAATGTTAATGTCTTCTGTTGCAAGTCACAAACTGCAGTGTATGCTAGAGTTGGTTGTTCTTTTACTTCTCCTCTTTTTTCCTCCTAACGCTTCAAGAACAAATTGTGAAAGACACAATAAGAGTAAGGGCAAAAAGGTGGTTTGAGCCAAATATCTCAAGGATTAAAGATTTCAGTTTTGCAGGTAATACAGTTTTAACCATGCCTTTGGGAAATAAGATGAAAGGAAGTCTAAAGATTATAGCAAAAACAAAAAAGAAGAAATTACTTGAGGCCAATTGTGGAGAAAAAAGGAATATTAAAAGACAAAAATGAAAGTGATGAAAAAGAATGGAGGGAGAGAATATATCAGGTTCTGTAAATCCCTTTGATTTTTTTGGTAGCATCCATAAAATTAAGAAGACCTACTTTGGGACATTCTGAAGGCAGGTGTATGGTTGTATCTACATTTAAGAAATGTGCAGGAAAAAACGTTCACAAATAATCTCACTGAGAATACTAATAATTTTTTAAAAGGTGCTGATTCTCAGATTGCTATAGCCATACTGTCTGCTATTCTTAAAAATTGCCTTAAAAATGAGCTATATTTCAGACACAATAAAATGCCAAAATGTGTTGATCTGTAATCATACATGTTTTTGTACAGTATCACTATTTGAGTAGAAACTTCCTTACAGCCAAAAATGTTACATTATGAGAAATAATAAGGAATCTCAAAGTTGTCATAGGAGACAGGGACATCTGAGAGCTGCCATTGTGTGTGTATTCACAGTGCAAGAAGACTTGTATTGAAAAGGTTCATTATCCTTCACCTTTTTCAATTGTCCCATGTTATGACAAAAACAATTCTCAGACAAAAAATGCTTTAAACCAGAGTTATAGGTAAGAGAAGCTTATGACACATTAAAAGAATTTTGCAGACATGCTCCAATCAAAGCATTATTCATTTTTATAGAAATCTGGTTCTGCATGGATATGGAAGTGTAGATTTAGGGCTACCAACCTCACTTTGCCCTAGAATCTTCAGACTTTCCACATTCCCAGATCTTCTGAATTGCTGTGTACAAACCTATATTCCAGTATTTTTCTAAAGAAACAGTATTTATGAAGTCTCTTTCTTTGTCTGCTGTTCCTCCCTAGTAATGTTTGAGCCAACAGAACAATTTCAACCAAATCTGACAGAAGAATATAGGTTTTAAAGAGAGAAAAATCCCTGAAGTACAGATAAAATTGGTAACTGAGTAGAGGATATAACCTGAATGAGTGTTCCCACTAAGGGAAAGACTGTAGCATGAATTGAACACTTTTTCCTATTTGGTCGGCTGACTGATCTGCCAAGTGCACCCACGTCGGTCAGACAGCACACGCACTTTGCAACCAGTCACAGACCTGTGGTGTTTCTTGTATGGTGGCAGATAGCTGGACAATGGAAAGATAGAAGGAGAAGGAACCTGAGACTCTTTAAGAGGAGAGGTAATAAGAAAACATAGAAGAATGAATGTGAATAAGAAATGTGGTTGAAACAAAACTTCATAGGAAACCAGGCTTCATTTGTTACAGAACTCATAGAATATCTCATTTATTTTTCGGACTGTTTTTCCATATTGTGCTTCAGAAGTTAAGGTTTCTTCCAAATGTAATTTTAAGTATAGCTGTAGTGATCATCACAAAAAAGTTTTTGATGATGACTGAACATTTTAATATTGTTTTTAAAGAGACATTTTACTTTCCTTTTAACCACCAGTCATAAGGTCACTGATGATGATAGAGAAGGTACCATAAATGTCCTATGTTAACATTTTTAGACTCTATATGTTTAGCTTTTACGGTGAACTTTTGGCAACATAGAATTGCAAGCCATTTTTAGTCTCTTCTACCCAAAATCCAAGTGTAGTATAGGTGGGCAGAAGTTCTTTTGTCATTACAGCAGATTTAGGACACCATAGTGCCTTTTAATCAAGCTCAGTTACGATGCAAGAACCAACTCCCACAAAGATCATATTCTGTCTTTCTGCTTTTCGAGAACTGAAGTAGTTGCTCAAATGAGAATAAAGTTGGCATAAATGACTTTTGTCACGGAAGTATTACAGCTTCTGCAATATTTTGCTGGAATATAATTACAGGGGGACGAGAAGGGAGAAGAAAGAAAATTAGAACAGTATATGGTTCTGAAATGCAATTTTTTTTTTTTTTTCCAGAATCTCTCCCTTTATTGAGATGTCAGTAAAATTATTTTCTTGAGTCCAGGACAATAAGGAACTAATAAGGAAAACAAAAGTAATTTCTATGGTGATGTACAAATGGATTATCTCACATACTACTTTATCTAGAAAATATGGTGGGGAACTACCCTACCTTATAGATGACTTTTAAATTAACACTTCATATCTCAGAAGCATCCAGACACCAGTGTAGATGCAGGTTTTGTACAACTTCAGACTGTTGGGCAATATGGTGGTTTTTAAATGTTCTCTCTGCCATATTCAAATGTGCATTTCATAGAATTAATCAAATAAAAATATGTCCTTATCATATCTCTGTAAGGGTTTTTGGTATTAAAGTACTAAGTTCATTTCTGTTGTTGAAAAGGCTTGAATGACCAGTATTGGAATAATCAAGGTACCAGGAAGATAGTTGTTTATTTGTATTTTTGTTCTATAAAATGCAAATGCAATGCATATTCATAGTTGCACTTTAGATCTTTTTGTGGGGCGTTTCTCCATTTTGCCAAACTGCCTAACTTTTTCAGTATTGCTGCTGGAAATCCTTCCTTCCTGAAAGAGATTGCACTGTGAAAGTGTTGAATATTGAATAGTAACATAATCTTCAGTGTTTGTTCTCTTGCAATATGATTAACAACCATTTTGACACTGATTTAAGCTGTGTATTAGTGTCAAGTGAGTGAGTGAGTTTTGGGGAATATAGCTGTCGTTCAGATTAGTTTTTTCATGTTTTATTGCTCAGACTACGGTGACTGAAAAATACAAGGCAGAATTGTGACATTGATAAGAGAAATGTTCTTGTGATGGCATATGCAGTCTGTAAAATAACAGTTTTATTTACATATTTTCAAATTATTTATTAAATACACATGCATTCTTAGACTTGTGTCCTCTTAAGAAAGTTGAGAACATTGCAGAAAATTCTGCTGTGACATGACTAGAAAGTGATGTTTGCAAAAGTTCTTTCCTCATTTTTAGTATAGTCCAGTGAATAAGTTTTCAAAATTACACTTTAAATATTTTDTTTTTTTAATCAGTTATCAAAAATAGCATTGTGTCAGAAACGTGAAAAAGGAATAACAATGATCAGAGTAGGTAAAATAAGTGATAACTGCACTGTATTTTCAAACATTTTCAGTATATGCAGGCCTCCTTAGTCCTAATGATTTCCATGGTACTCTTTATTTATTTTTAGAGGCATGTTTACAAATCTTACTAAAGATAGGACTACAAATAACTTCCTTTATAGTGGAAAATAACATAACCTGTTAGGTTTTGTTATTTTTTTTTTTTCCTTTCAATATAGAAGGTCCCTTATTATGGACTGTCCCTTGTAAAGGCATGGTGAGAACTGATTTTTCATTCTGTGCAGATGTGTATGGTGTGGTCTCTTATTAAGTGTGCATGTTGGGACTGCAATGATAAAAACTCATTCTTGATATACTCTGCATGTTTATACTTAAGACAGTTTTCAGAAATGTGTAATTCAATTAACACCAATTTCTGGAATATTTAAATAGGTTAATTCCTTGCCAAATTTCAGTTTGCTTTCTTTAGCTAATGCCTATCCTACAGTATCCCTTAGTATTTTGCAAAATATTTTGCATCAGGTGGATTATTATTAGAAATAATCAAGGCTTATCAGAGTATTCATGATAATTAAACCTTTTTCTTTTGATTGGGATCATCCTTTCTAGTAATGCTGGTTATTTGCCGGAGAGGTCACGTCAAAAGAGAATTTACAGGGGAGTGCATACGTTCATTACATTTGAATTTATAGCATTAGGCCAGAGGCTGCTAACTGCCTCCTTGTTAGAATCCCGGAATGTAGTATTTCCATTTGTAGATTCGTGCACGGTGGGTGCTCTTTCTTGGTGTCATTCATTTCAAGTAATTCGGAAACAGAGGTGATCCTGAATACCCAATGTATGATTCCCTTTTTCTAAGGACACAGAAATGACTGAACGGCAAAGTTTCCCCTGTTCTTTGTTTCAAAAGTAATTCACCTTAGAATTAATGAGATTCATTCTACTGAAGGACATAAAAAAAGTCTTCTGCAATCCTGCATGTCTTTTATTTATGCTTTGTTCACTGATCTGATCAGTCAGGTGAAGACCTGTATAGATACTTGGCCGAGCAAAGAAGTCTCTAGAGGTGACCCCTGTATGAAATAACCCAATATGCTTAATTTCTTTATCTCAAAAGGCAATGTACCTACCTCAGACGTGAATCTTTATCTAGATAGTAAATCTTAATTTTGCCAGTGAGCAAAACACAATGGAATCACTTCAAAGCATTTGCAATACTCTAGAAAAAAATATGCATAAAAGCATAAATATGTGGAATATGTGTATTTTTTTTTCAAAGAAACACAAATAGAATTATGATAAACTTTTTTCTTTCACTTTATTCATCTTAATGCTTTATGTTCCTTTTTATGCTTACAAGTTAACACAAAAGGGGAGGAGATTAAGCAGTTGTGTTAGTTAAGTATGAATGTGTTGTGGGCAGAGTGAACAGCAGGACTGTGTGTGATCTGGCATCTCTCTTCTGATTTCTTTATTGTTGCTGCTGAAGAAATGAAATAAGCCAGTGCATTTGTTTTATTTAGTAGAAAGATAAGCTTCATAAATATTGGTGTCTGGCAATATGGTTAGTCCTTGAAGGCATATTACTCCACTTCTGTTTTATATCAATACGAAAATTCTTGGTTTGTGATTCTCTACCAGCATAAGCTGCATTATGGTTGATAATTTCCTGTGTTCTGTACCTTAAACAGTTCTTCACCCAGTAGGAGGAGGAAATGAAAGATATTTGTCTGTCTTTTGGTTTTGTTTTGTACTGTATCATTTCACTAAAAGGTCTTGTTGTCCCTCAAGTGGGGTCCGTCACCCACTGTGCAATAAGCCAATCTCACACACAGAGCCGAGATATTTTTTATTTCATGTCTGCGCAGAGATGGGTGCTAGGTGGTAACTCCACAAAGCTAGCACACCTCAGTTAACACACGGTAAGCATTTTATACATTCCGAGCAACAGTTATCGGTACTTTTTACATCCACAATTAGTAATCCTTGCTTCTGTTGGTTCTTGTAATGCCTCGTCTCCACTAAAAGTCACAGTGTCCTTTCTTTTTACTGCRCRTATTCTGTGGGGAAGGGACTTTGTTGGACAGGGGGCTTCCCTGCCCGGGGGTGGGTTTTTTACTATGTTAATTAGAATAGGTCAGACTACTCTAGAGGAATTTGCTGGGCTTTTTGTAAACAATGGGGTTAATTGGTAGCCCTTATCTAGTTTCAAGGATGTACCTCTAAACTTATCTCACCAGAGCCACCCCCCGGGGCCCACCACCCCCAGTGCCTCCAATCCCCAAGAAAAACAATGCCAATGCAACCCAAAAGCTGACCCAAACATATGGATCTGATCAGACTACAGTCTTACTATTAAAATTCATATCTAGAAAAAACACAGTAGAATCCAAGGGTTAATTCTTATTCTTTTGAAGGGTGATGTTCAGTACTGTTGCTCTGAGCATCGTTTCTGCTTTAAGCTAATGTTATTCTATTTGAAAATTTCAGTAATGCAAATTAAAGCCAGGTTCTTCTTGTCTGTGAGGGAGTGTAAAGGGGAGCCTCATGTGGCTCTGCCCTTTCTTATTTCCTGGGATGGCTCTTCAGACCTGCCATAGCATGAGACCAGTGCAGCCTTTTTTACACTGCTGCATTTTGCCAGCTTTCTGCAGGAATAAAGAGTAATCTGTTGAGAAATTGTTTGAATTGTAAATTTATTTTTGACTCTTCTTCAAAGTTTTGGGAAGTATAACTCTTCCAGCACAGCAGGGAAAGATACCTACATCAAATGTCTAGGTATAGTCCTAAGACTGTGAACAAAATCATAGTGAATTTCCCAGGGCACTGTTGAAATAAAGCAACATCATAGTTTAGCTAAAGACAAAATCACAAATAATCCTTCGTTACTCAGTTTACTTATAAATTAATTATTCAATCTGATGCATACAACATTTTTGTTTATGACTGATAAGGAAAATGGGAACCCTGTAAAAGTTTAGTCAGAAAACAATAGCATGAATCTAGACTGTTTCCAAAATACAAATGGTGAAAATAACACATAACCTTCTGAAGAGGATTTTTCATCAATATATTTCAAACCACTCTGCAAAAAGGTTTTGTGTTCACATTCCCATTTTACTGATAGTCCAGCTGTACGTGTAAATCTGTGTCGTGGTTTAACCCTAGCCAGGAACTAAACACCACACAGCCGCTTGCTCACTCCCCCCATCTCCGGTGGGATGGGGGAGAGAATCAGGAGAGTAAAAGTAAGAAAACTCGTGGGTTGAGATAAGAACAGTTTAATAATTGAAAGAAAGTAAAATAGTAATAATAATAATAGAATATACAAAGCAAGTGATGCACAATGCAATTGCTCACCACCTGCTGACCGATGCCCAGCCAGTCCCGAGCAGCGATCACTGCCCCCTGGCCAACCCCCCCCAGTTTATATACTGAGCATGACATCATATGGTATGGAATAACCCTTTGGTCAGTTTGGGTCAGCTGACCTGGCTATGCTGCCTCCCAGCTTCTTCTTCCCACAGAGCATGGGAAGCTGAAAAGTCCTTGACGAGTGTAAACACTACTTAGCAACAACTAAAACATCAGTGTGTTATCAACATTCCTCTCATCCTAAATCCAAAACACAGCACTATGCCACCTACTAGGAAGAAAATTAACTCTATCCCGGCTGAAACCAGGACAAGCTGTAATTAAATAAAGCCAGAAACTTTGACTGGGAAGGAGTCTGACAGAACCAGGAGAATTTGTTAGTGTGACCCAGTCCCTAAACTTTCATTGAGGCTTTGATTCATGAATAGGCAGAATAAAAGGAAAGATAAGGTTGTTCCCTATCTTTTCCACTAAACTGTTTTTGATGCTGTGGTAGGAATTTCAAAGGCCAGCTCTAGCTGTATTAAACTCAACTGTTGAAATTCCATGACATAGACTTAAAATTCACCAGCTTTCTTTTAATAAATTGGGTGGAGGGGACTGGTTTTGAAATTTGTAGTCTTGAATCAGGCTTTTTAACTTTTTTATGTGATGATCAAGTAGCCTAGAAAGTGTTTTATTTTAGATGAAATCTGAGAGATTCACATAATCGTATGATCATAGAAGTTGAGACTTCTGCAATGAAACAATGTAATTGATGATTAAATAGAAACTGGTAAGGTTGCTTGCTGTTGCAATGTATTCCTACAATCAAATGTCCTTCATCACTGTCTTTCAGGAGTACAGCAAAGATATTCTATTAGGCTCTAGCTTCAGCCTCCCTTTGCATTGGAGATTTTTTTCTCCTTTTGGTGGAGAGGTGCTGTGAAGGCTTGATCTTTAAATAGTTTTATTCTTAAAGACAGAAGTTAGGAGAAGGCCAGGAGAACCTATTTCATGTAACCTGAACCTCAAAATTATTGAAAAAAAACAGATGAAAGAAGCAGACCAAGGTCATGAAGAGAATTAAGCTAATTTATTATTCAAGGTGGCAGATGACATCTCAAATTGTGAGTTGTTACATCATTTTAAATCATTGCCTCAGAGCAGAGCTAATTAGTTTTGTAGAATTAGTTTAGGACTACAGTAACATCTAAGTAGGAAGTCCTATTAACATTCTATGGAGTGCTTTGTATAGAATATCATCTTTGACTTCTCCAATTAATTCTGCTAACTCCATGTCATAATAAATCAGTTGGCTTCACTTTTTGTTTATGTACTAATTCTTGGTGGCTCTAAAGCTTTTGGAGCTCAGTGGTATTAATGCATTTTCCTGAATTCTAGGAATATTTTATCTCGCTTACATGTCATAGCTAGAAAGGTAAAGAACATAATACTGTCGTTTTAAAGCAGCATTAAGATGTCATAGCCCTTCAGTGTCTGACACTTAATTCTGTGTTTTCTTCAGTGTAAGCTCTTGCCCTTGATCATTGGGTTAACTGCATCTTACACTCTTTCCTAATAGTTTCATACTGCTCCTGCAAGTATGTCACACTAAGCTCTCAGAGGAAACATTCAGTAGCTCACTTTCTGAGGAAAATTTTAATGTGGAAATTAGAAATTTCACGAATAATGTGTATCTAATTTCATCTACAGTGTTTCATAATGTAGTGTTGGCTTTCCATCATAATCCACAATGACCACTCCTTCAAAGGGTTGCAGATATGTTTATCTTTACTGCTGTACTTGTGCCAATATTAGAAAAGACTGATTTGTGATAAAAACGTTAAGCACACTGAAAATATTTTTTTTTTATGCCTGTTAATGTGGTAATTGATATTTTTATGCCTCCTTTTCTCTGCTGTGTCTTCCAGCATGGTGGTGAACTTCATCTCAAAAGTTGTGATAACAGCATAATGTGTGCGTCCTCTTCCATCAGTGGAAAGCTTTTTTGGTATTTATCTGAGAAGCTTTAAGGAAGGATATTGGAAATACTTAAATTGCTTTTATTAGGCTCTTTGTGCTCTGCGAGAGGCAAGGTAGTTGCAAAAGGCTTGCATAGGACCTGAGTTTTCCCTTCTAACTACATGCCCAGCCCAGCTTAGGTAATGCCTTGCCTGGGACATTGAGAAGTGAGGCATAAAATAACAAAACTGGGAAGACAAGTATGAAAGAGAACTTCAGCGTTTGATATGTGACCGTGTCACTGGTGGCTGTCACTTTTAAATGCAACTTCTATACAGAAGGTGAGACTTAGACCCACAGAGAAGAGGAGAAATTGTAAGAGCCTCTTACATGATTTTGACAGAATGCTGGATCCTTCTCTCTTGTCTTTGCATGTGACAGGAGGAAGAGGTTACTTTGGAAACGCCGATAGAGGTTTCATCATTAATGAATGCTGATATGGAGAAAGTACTGTAAAGATAGATAAACCTGACATAGGTTCTAAACCTTGTTGTCAGCTGTGATGCTTGGAAGAATATGAAGCTGGCAACTAAAATTTGTAACACAACTTCTGTCCTTTGGTTAATAATGTGGAGATTACAGGGTTTTTTCATATGTCTGTTTTTTCCAAAAAAGTGCTTGTGGTAGTTTTTGAAAACTGTTTGGGACCCTTCTTTTCCTGAAGGTATGTGACTAATGAAAGGCATTTGGAGCACAGTTGATACAGTAGGTGTTCCTTCAGCACAGGGGACTCTATTTTCTTTGAGCTTTCAGAACTTTGTAGACTTCATAGAACTTTGTAGACTTCGTTCGCTGAAGAAGGATTTTAAGCAGCAAGTGCTGCACTGGTTCTGCCAGGGATTAGTGAGGGGACAAATGAATAAATAAGGAAAGTGTTTTAACCATGAAGAATTAACTACTATTCAGTGTTGTAGCAGGAGAGCTATAAAAGGGATTTGGTGTTGAGATTCTACACAGTTCTGATGACTTTATATGGAAGTTATATGTCAGCAAAGGACTGGATTTCATCAGCCTTAGCATCACACCATGTGTTTTTCATTTCATGTGAGCCTACCCAAGTCAATCAACATAAAGTTAGAGGATGTTCGCCTTTTGTTACTTTGGTGGTTTTTGAACTGGCTGAAGTTTCATATGCGAATTGTACTTGTCAGAGAAAAGGTGTTTGATGTTTACATTTTTTTGAATCAAACAAATTTTGATGTCCATTTGCACACCTGGCTACTCCTTTCTGTTAGGCAATCAGGACTTTAAAGATGTGAATTTTCAGGAACATGTGTATGGTTCATAAAAGGAATATGATATAACCAATAATGTGTATTTACTCCAGGAGAATTTGCAGTACAAGGTTAGCAATTGAAATACTGGCAACATAAAAATAAACAACAAAACAACTAAATAAAAAGAAATCAATTTCCTATTTTTAGTAAAAGTTCCCTTAACTGTTCAAATGAATTTGCAATTAAAGGGCTAGAACAAGTATGTTAAACATCATGTTTAGTATGTTAGAAAGCTCAATGTTTTAACAACTATTACAACAATACTATCAAGTATATTAATTTTTGCCTGTATTAGCAAAAATAAATGCATAAAGCTCTTGGGTTACAACGATTAAATATACAAAAATTAAGAAATAATAAAATGAGGTGATATATAAATATTGAGTCTGCAAGGTATCCATTAGTGCAGAGATTTTATACTACTTATAGTATCAGTGTTTCTCTGCATATGTGACAATATATAGAGACACAGACATTTTCTAGTTGCCCATTATTATATGGTAGCAGTATGTCTTTTATTCTAGAAGTTTTGACTTTGACACAGATTTGTCACAGATTCTTTTTCATACACACAATATAGGTGTGTTAAATTGTAAAAATATTTGAAATCTTGTTTTCTATCAAAATATGCAATGGAGATATAATTTAATCCTCAGATGTATCAATTGGGAATTTTCTGTCAAGTAAGGCTTAGGTTGGTGAAGAGGGAAACTATTCAAATTCTTGTTTTTCATTTGAAAAACACTAAAAAATATCCAACCATTTTGGATTTAAGGTTGCCAAAAATATTTGTAGCATATGCACTGACGGAAGATAACATCTTGTGAGAACAGTGACCGGAAAGATTGTAAACTACGGGCATGCATATGGAAAAAAGATGCAACAGAATTTCTTACTCATTTCAGATAACTCAACAGGAGTATGAGTGTTGTATAGCAACGTGAAAACTGAATATTTAAGGTGGCCACATACTGAGCACATGTTTATTCTTGGCCTCTTACTGCTTGTGCCTTTCTACTTCCCTACATATTGAGTTCCCTACATATTGAGATTTCTGTCTGCCCACACTGGGCCGGGTTTTTTAAGTTTAAAGCAATAAAATGATAGTTAAGCTGAAACAGTCAAGTTAATGATTGTTTTGACGTGTTTTGAAAAGAGGGGAAAGGAGTAATTACCACAATGGGTAGTTGATATGGAGGATGCTGCTTAAATTGTAATTGTTGTTTAAAAACCACAGTTATATATAACCATAATTTTATTCACCTTTTTTCCCCCAACTTGTACAAACTCATGATACATGATATTCACAAACACTTTTCCTCTTTAAGATACCTATATCCTCATCAAAAGGGATTTAAATTGTTTTAAGGCTACTTTTGATTATAAAAATACTTTTTTCAAATCCTACTTGTTAATAATGCTCATTAATAAAACCCATTAACTTTTCAGAGTGTGTGATAGAAGTGGGAGATAAATGGATGGTTTTGAAATGGCTGGAGGAAAATAGATGATAGTGAAGTCTAGTTTTGATTTAGCTTTCTCTGATGGTGTGAGACTCAGGATGTTGTCAGATTAAAGAATACTCTCTTCTTGAAAAGGTATAAAATGTTACCATCCATGTAATTGTATGACAGGCTGGAAGTTCTTGAACATCTAAATGATATTTTTTTCTTGTTTGCCTCTTGCAGTGAATAATAATAGGCTGTTTGGTTTTTTCCCAGATAACCTTTTTCATGCTGCTGTCTGCAGTGTGCGTAATGCTGAACTTGGCTGGTTCCATTCTCTCTTGTCAGAACGCTCAGCTGGTAAAGTCCCTGGAAGGATGTCAGCTGGTGAGTAATGAAAAACAAGTCTCTTATAAAGGGCAATGGATTTTATTTTTCATTTGTTTGGTTTTTATACACATATTACTTTAATTTTCAAAAAAGTATGTGTTTAGTAGAGCCATCTATAGGCATTACAACATGAAAAATCATGTTGGGAAAAGTTTGAGAGTTAAAATGCTAATGTATTTACAGTGTTTTGTCACCTCAAAAAATAAGTTGTAATATTAGAAAGACTTGCTTCTTAGTGTAACGGTACAAATGATGCTTAAACAGAATAGGTGGTATACAGGCCACATCAAAGCAATGCAGTGATTACCATTAGATGTCAGCACTATCAGGATTTCATTCAATAGCTCCTTATACAGCCAGTGTATTTCACAGATGTACTGATAGTAATGTTTTGCTATGTGTTAATATTTTATTTGCCAACTTAAATTAGTTCTTTTTTTTAATTTCCAAAGCAAATGTATGTTACTTATGTTAAATAAAATACAGAATAATAAAAATTATCATGAWGTGGCATGCTCTAAATTATTAAAAGGTACAGTATGCCTAAAGTCTTTATGTTTTTATCTCAGGAAAAAAGTACATATACATTGAACTCTAATATATTTTCTGACATAAACTAATGAAGATGTCTACAGAACTAAACTTATGTCTGAAATCTCTGATTTAAAGTAAATAATAAAACAATGATTTCCCCCCCCCCATAATTCAGGAAACAATTGACATTAAATTGTAAGATTGACAAATGGACCAGAGAATGTTTATGGATATGCATCAGTGCTCTTTTTAGTATAATCTGGTTGTCAGTAGACCAATCAAACTGTTTAAACTGTATGAGTATGCACTCATAGGATTCATTAAGTATTAGGAATATGTGCACATACACACCCCAAGACATTGATTTGAATGATAAAAGAGAAAAGACATTTTTCTCTCTGATGCCAACAGATGACTCCACAAAATGCTTGTGCACCTCTTCTGTTCAGCCATTGTTTTCCTCCTTTGTTCTAAGGTTTTTGTCCAGTAAAACTCTTCAGGCTTCTGTTTGCACACAGTATATTTAATAAAACTAAGTTAAAATAATAGAAAATGTTTTGGCAAATATTTTGAAAGGCACATGAAAAATACAGAACAGGAAACCATTTGGGTGTGACCTGTCACATGCCTTCGCTTTGTTTGGTCAGCTTTTAAGCCTCTATTCTGTTTTCCTATCACCCATCCTGTTCAGAGGGGTGTGTCTGCAGCTCCATCAGTGAGGTAGTCTGGAAAAGCTTAGGTATTCTGCTAAGCTTTCTACAGTGTTCGCAATTTCCAGGTATGATTGGGGTAAAGGCTTTATAGAACCAGATGGATGGAGCCAGATAGCTGACTCAGTGGAAAACCAGCAGTGACCCAAAGAGAGGAAGGGAGGGTTTTCCCTATAAAATATTTGATCTGGGAAACTCTTGATAAAGTTCCTGGCTCTCATTTTGATGGGGAGTTGGAGTTGTGCTGCATAGCTGGAAAAATCAATTGGTGGAACCTGGAGCTGCTGTAAGATGTACGCTGTACTTTGGAGTGCTAGGGGAAAATAGCTTTTTTGTTGGGGGGTTTGTTGGGTTTTTTTTATCAAAAAAAGAAGTATCATAGATATTTTTTGTGGACGATCTTTGAAGTGAGTCTTACTAATTTATTCTGAGATCCTTGCTTTGATATTAGGACTATTTAGAAGTTACTTCGAGGGACTGCGTTTAAATCAGGACTTCCCATGAAGACTTACAAAAATGGCTTTGTGTCTGCATGGAAGAAAGAATAAATAGTCTCTCAAAATGAATGCTTTCCGAACTACATAGTGCAACTATATAACCATATTATGTGACCTGTCTGCTATAATTTTCAAACATGGTATTTTGACCTGGAGCATCATTGTAATGAATATCTTAGGCTTATGTTTAGACATCATGCTCTGCTGGTTGATACATTGTGTTCCATATTCTCAAGCAATGCCATCTTGCCACATCTCTCATGTAGGATAGTATCAAAGCCCTAAAGAAAAAAAAGGAAGGAACATTGGAATTTTGGAAACATGAATTTACCTCTTCCTTGCTCAATAGCTCATTGTTTGATTTGTTGGCAAAATCCCCTAGAATTTCTGTACTGTTTGATACATAAATTATTTCAGAACCAACATATTCTTAACTACTTACTGGTTTTGACATTTAATTGACTGTAATAATAAATGAAAAAAATGTGTGTGTATGTATATATGGCTGAGGGGAGCCATTTGTACTTGTATGTGTAGCCTTTCACCTGTGACTCAGTAGTAACCAGCGTCATTACTGACATGGTTTTGACAGATGTCCAGTAAGCTGTGTGAATAGAATTTAAAAAACAGCAAATCCTGTCCCAGATGGAGAGGAATGCATGTAGCAAGAACAGTGCCATTGGTGCTCTCGCAGCTTAGTGCATGCATGGGTCTTGCTGCATGTGTATGTCTGCTATTCTAGTTCCTTTTAGGCAGCCATTAGCAAACAGGGCTACTCAGCAAAGCCTACTGAAAAATCCCTACGCCTACAATTCAGTTGCCTACTCAGACTACTATTAACTGTGATTATGTATGTGCTTGTTGGAGTCTACGTTTAAACATGTTGACAGTGTTTATCATTTAATAATACCACCTAGCTGTATGTGATCTCTGTTCTGGGAAGTATTGTGGTAATGTATTTGTGTTAGGATTCCTCACAGGCCTTTGCACCAAGCAGAAAGACTCAGACAAATGAGAGGAAGTGTCTTAATTTCTCCTAATACAAGCTATAATAGAGGTGTAGGACAAAAGGAAGAAAATCAACTTAATGAGAATCAACAAAGTGGCATTGCAGGGACGGAAAGTTGAAATAAGCAAATTTCTGCTTAATTAGCATGTTCATAGACAAAGAAAGCACTGGCTTCAGCCAGATGTTCACTACGAAGAAAACAGTCACTACTAAGTCACTAAGTCACACTTAGTCACTACTACTAAGTCAACAGAAAGTCTTTTTAGTCTTTTAGATGTTCTCTTCCGTGACCTCTCTTCTGGTTATGAACCCCATGTCTCTTTAATTTTGGTCAGAATCACCACTTCTAATAGGAAAACTACTGCTGGAGAAGTAAGCAGTGACTGAGCCGTGCAGTTGAATTCTCAGATCATTGATGAAAATTAAAAGGAATAAATTCATTTCGGATAAGGTGAAATTTAGAAGAAAAAAAAAAAGTGGGTTCAGGAAGAATTGCTTTACCTTTTTTTTTTTTTTTTTTTTCCCCTTCAGCTTTTTGCAAAAGTTGTGTTTCAGTTGTTTGGGATGTTTTCCACTTGGAAATTTAATGTTGTTTCAAAATATCCTAGATTCAGTGATTTTCTTGGGACCACATTTGATCTGAACTTTAAAATAGCCTTGTGTTCTTTAACTGTAAGATCATAGAATAAATAAGATCATAGAATCATTTAGGTTGGAAAAGACCTTTAAGATCATTGAGTCCAACTATTAACCTAACACTGCCAAGTCCACCACTAAACCATGTCCCTAAGCGCCTCATCTATACGTCTTTTAAATAGTTCCAGGGATGGTGACTCCACCACTTCCCTGGGCAGCCTGTTCCAATGCTTAACAACCCTTTTGGTGAAGAAATTTTTCCTAATATCCAATCTAAACCTCCTCTGGTGCAACTTGAGGCTGTTTCCTCTCATCCTATGGCTTGCTACTTGGGAAAAGAGACCAACACCCACCTCGCTACAACCTCCTTTCAGGTAGTTGTAGAGAGCGATAAGGTCTCCCCTCAGCCTCCTTTTCTCCAGGCTAAACAACCCCAGTTCCCTCAGCTGCTCCTCATAAGACTTGTGCTCTAGACCCTTCACCAGCTTTGTTGCCCATCTTTGGACACACTGTATGTTTGCCCCGCTTCTTCCCTCCTTTGTCTTGCCTTCTCTAGTCTTGTTCTAATCAACAGCGAGGGAGGGGCATGATATCAAACAAATGCTTTCAGTGGGCAGGCAGAGGGATCGCAGGTGGAAGCAGGCTTTGCCCTTGGGTAGGCATTTTAGGATTAAGAGGTTTGGTGGGTGGGCATCTAGGAACTTCCTGAGGGAGGTGCTTTCCCTATTTGTTCTCTTGTGGCAGAATTCAAAGGAAACCTTTGCTTGTTTCTTCAGGTTAATGGAAGATTGTCACTTAAGCAAGAATCTTGCAAATAGCGTTTTGCAATTTTTCCAAAGCGCAGTGTACTTGGCTAGTAAATTAAATGAGAACAGTTACGTTTCATTGTACTTCCCTGAGTTTTTCGTTCCTGCTACAGATGGAATGTGCAAATTTTCCTCTGGACTAATGAAATGCTGAGCTGGCAAAAGAAGATAAAATAAATGTTCAAACTGCTAGTTTCAATTTTCAGAGCATGATGAAATACTAAGTAGCTTTGCCACAGTGTGTTGTACTAGATGAGGGCAATTTAATTTCGTTGTGACTGTTTATCATATCGTAATTGTTTCAAAAAAATACGGTTTCTTCTGCCCAGACCTTACTTTTTAGATTTTCCTTACTCAAAATCACATTTCAGTCAGGTTGGGGACTTGCACATGAATACATTATGTTGCCATGTTGAAGTGCTCATACATATGAAATTCTAGAGTTCTGTTCTTGTAGACTGCCCACTGGGAGACATGCACCGTAGTGAACAACACTGCTTTATGATTAAGTGCAGGATTTGACTCAGAATTTGGTAATGCATTATGTTGAACATATTTAATTATTGTATTACTGTTTTTCACTCAAAAAGGAAAAATACCAGTTTCTTAACAACTTGTTCTAAGCTTATATTTCATGTTAATTCCATAGATGGCTCACTTCAGTGTTGTAGATTTGTGCAGTCCTGCACTGTGTGACTGGGTGTACGTTATCAGAGAGCTCAAAATCCTTTGATTGCCTTCTAGGATACAAATTTACTTTACGGCGATGCAGCTCTAGGAGTCAAAATCCAGCTTTTGTAGACATGCAGTTTGAGATGTAGTTAACATCCCATGTAACTGTACCAGACAAAAATATGCTAGTAAATTTCCAAGCACAGTACAGTACAAAAGTCAAATTAAAAATAAATTCCGTTTTACTTGTAGTATTTCTGTCCAACTCATTCATGCTGAATGTATGGCTTTACAAGTGATAATAGTATCTACTGTATTGTGGAGTTCAAAGTCAGAAGTGTTTCACATGTAGAGTAGTTGTTTGAAGAAAAAGAATGGGAGACAAGGGTCTTATTTTGCTTTAACCACTGGGGATTTATTGTAGATTCTATAATATGTATTTTTGTGTGAATATGAAAAATGTGCTCACCATATGTTATCATTTTGAATGTGTAATTTGTGARTTTAGTGTTTGTGCTCTTTATCCTGCAGCTTAGCAACATACAACACTGAGGAACAATAAAATACCAGTAGCTTTAATAGCTTGTTATGGAAATCTAATTGGAATTTTTTTCCCATGATTAGCAGATCCTGCAGCCAAAACCTCAAGATACTGCTTTAAGTCAGTGAGAGTAGGATGTGTACAGAGCAGTTACACACTCAAGCTGTTCATTAATGTGTGTATGAGAAACAACATTTCTGTCTTATGAATTTCTTTTTCAAAAAATTAATCTCTAAAAATTGTGCTTAACATATGTGGTTAGAGCAATTTGTATATTTTAATTTATATTCTATTACTGCACAAGATAGAATTTTGTTAGTGATGTTTTATTTCTTAGTCTTTATTTGTCTTTACTGGGTGTACCTGTCTTATTGTGAGTCGCTTATTCATTTAAAAATAAATGCTCTAGTTTTAATCAAATTTACAGCTGCTTATTATTCAGAAAAGTAGTGATAGTGTCTGTCTTTATATAGAAAGATTGCTTATAATTTATTTTTCAGTTGTACAGCTGAAATTGTCCTGTGGTTATAAGTAACATATAAAGGAAGACTCCTTTTTCCCTGAATTATGCTTAGCTGGAATAGACAAAGCAAAGCAAAGCAAAGCAAGTGCAGGTTCACACAGAGGTGAATGGCATAGGCCGGTTCCAGAACTGAGGTTTCTTTGTATTCCATTTTGTGCTGTAGCTACGTTCAATTCTGTGCATATTGAAAAACAATTTTTAAAATTCCAGGAAAATATGTGTACTTTTTTTTTGTTCTTATTCACTTGTCAGTTTTTTCTCTTGATATTTCCCTACACTCAACTTTACTCCTTACTGGATCCTCCTGCTCTTTCTCTTTGCATAAGCTGCTATAATTGACTGAAGTTCCTTCCATAAACATACCAGTGAGGCTTTCTTGCACTTCCCTGCCTTGTTTTCAACTTTTGAACTTCTATATTTTGTTTTGAAATTTTGTCCTGCTGTCTTTATGTTCCGTATAAAAAAACCCCAAAGGTTGATTTAGGAAAAAAAAAAAATATAAAATCTATTACTACTTTTACTGGAAGTTTTACATTTGTAATAGGGAAAGGGTAGAATGCAAAGTAACACTGTTACTTCATCCCTAACTTACCCTTTTTGGTGAGAACGTGTGTGCACTCAAGCAGTAATTTCTTCTTTGTTAAGACACTTTTAATACCTAAACAGAATTTGATGAACTGATACAGATGAAAAAAGGTCTGGTCTGTGCACATTTTTGCTACTTTATTGTAACACAGGGGACTCTGTATGTGTGTGTGTGTGTGTATGTATATATGTATTTTTAATACATCTAAAGTTCTCTGTGTTCTTTGTTTTGGAGGATCCTTTACTCTTTTGATTCTCTGCTACATAAAAGTCAGATTTTAATGGTTTTTATCGATCTTAAATAACAGCACTGCTTTTTGGCAAGACTAAATAAACTTAAAAGACAATTTATGCACGTAGGCAGCTCAGGCTGATGTTTGAAATCTTAAATATGGTTTGGATGAAGGTGTACTGTGCAACTGTCATAAATATGAAAGTACACAAACTATACTGTGATTACTGACTATGCTTACTAGCATGAGTAAGAATCACAAAGTGAAACGCAAATATATACAGGAAAACTGATGGTGGGGAATATGTGCAGGGGATGAAGTGAATGATGCTTTATTCTTGAGCTCTGCCAACCAAAAAGAGATTTAAACACAGCAGAGAGAGGAGAAAGAAGACAGTTTTGGAGGCACTGCTGGTGTAATTGTGTCTGAGGCTGGCAAACACCAGCCCTGCAGCTGGAAGGAGTACTCCCAACTCCTTCTCCCTGTACCAATGTAGCTCTATTGTTTATGCCACTGTCTGTATTTATGAAGCCGCACAGTGAATGGCATTTGAGGTCTGATCTGGACTAAAAGTAAACCACTCCCACACAAAATAAGAAAAGTTAGTTTTGACAATGTTTAGGTCACAGGATAGCTGTATGAATTCTTGATCCTGTCTGCACAAGTGTGAGACAGCAGTAGGGCAGGGATGAGCATTGGGGCTCAAAACTGCTTTCAGTTGCTGTATTGTTGAAAGCATGAATGCAATGACATGCTCAGCCTTTTGTACTGCTCCCCATTACAAAAACAAAAGTTAGCAGAGATGTCACTTCACAAATATTTGTAGGAAAAGGTGCACAATGGGGAAAATTGTTAAAAGCTCTCCAAAAATATATGTCTAAGATTAAAATAAAGTTTTGTTCTGCAGTCTGGTTGCAAATCTTAGGTGTTTTTGAGTATGCTATAATTTTTAAGATGTCCCTATGTTTTGCAGGAACTTTCATGTAAACAATTCTCTTTTAACTATTTTTAAGAATTGAGTTAAAGGGAGAGTTACTGGGCAGTACAAAGTTATGGAACATCTTTCAGAATGAATCGAGAATCTCTCATAGACAGGGAATCTTGACCAAGAAAGTATTTCTCTTTTTAGCCTTATTTCTGTGACACCTGTTCATTACATGAGATAAAAGCAGGCTTGGGATCTGTATTCCGTATTAGAAATGTCAAATACATCCCAACATGAGTCAGTGACTATCTTTCATTGAACAGGGGCAGCATGAATCAGAGAAGAAATGATCTTGCAGTAGATAGCTTTGTCTGAAGTCCGTTTTCCTCATTATAACAAGTTTTTAACAGCTGAAGACTATATTGATTTGCTCTATGCCTGGTGCTGGTATAGGAGGTGTGCTGTAGCATTCTGGCCACTGAATTTGACACAGCTCTAAATTCAAAGTGTAAGTTTCAAACTTCCTCTGTAGCATTTATCTAACAGTTGACACCATTTCCAGAGAGGTTCAGGAGCAAGACCTCCCCAGTGGCATTTAGTGCTTTGTATTTTCCATTGATTTGAAGAGCTGAGGTTATCTGATCATAAACCACGTAGCTGGGTTTTGCTCAGATCTTTCACTTTTTAAAAGAAGGTATTAAAAGATTACAGGAATTGAAAAAAAACACTGTCTGAAAGTGCTGCTGTTAAAGCAGCTTTGTGAATTAAATTGTATGTTAATTAGAAATAAACAAGACAACTATTATAAAGGTGCTCAAACTGTTGTTTTTTTTTGTTTTTTTTTTATTTCTTTTACAGTGTCTATGGCTTAGGGTATGACCAGTCACTGTGAGTTGCCATAGACAATTATTTCCAGTGCTCCCTTTGAGTATATGGGAAACAGTATAATTTACATACCCAGATTTTTTTAAAGCCTTTTTACAAATTATACTGGCTAGAAGGGCAATCTGGAGTCTCAGGAATTGAAGCCCACTGAGATAGCATTCTGCCCTGAGCATGTGTCATGGTTTGACCCCAGCCAGCAACTAAGCACCACACAGCTGCTCGCTCGCTCCCCCTTGGTGGGATGGGGGAGAGAATCAGAAGAGTGAAAGTGTGGTGGGTTGAGATGAAGACAGTTTAATAAGTAAAGCAAAAGCCATGCATGCAAGCAAAGCAAAGCAAGGAATTAATTCACTACTTCCCATGGGCAGGCAGGTGTTCAGCCATCTCCAGGAAAGCAGGGCTCCGTCACGCATAACGGTTACTTGGGAAGACAAACGCCATCACTCCGAATGTCCCCCCTTCCTTCTTCTTCCCCCAGCTTTACATGCTGAGCATGACATCATATGGTGTGCAATATCCCTTTGGTCAGTTGGGGTCAGCTGTCCCGGCTGTGTCCCCTCCCAGCTTCTTGTGCACCCCCAGCCGACTCGCTGGCGGGGTGGTGTGAGAGGCAGAAAAGGCCTTGCCTCTGTGTAAGCACTGCTCAGCAGTAAGGAAAACATCCCTGTGTTATCAACACTGTTTCCAGCACAAATCCAAAACATAGCCCCATGCTAGCTACTATGAAGAAAATTAACTCTATCCCAGCCAAAACTAGTACAGCATGCCTTCATCACTGTATATGGCAAGCATTCATTCATCTGCATCTCATCTAGTAAAGTTTATTATGTTTTTTTAATGGACTCTTACTTCTGCTCTTCCAACTGCTGTTCTGGTCACCAGCATGTAAGCAGAGAGTAATAGATAAGCCTGATAGGGGTGACACTGAAACATACATATATTTAAATATGTAGCTATTAAGATTATATGAACAATTTAAACATTCTTCAAGGTCTTAAGCAGTAAGAAAATATTCTGTTGAAATTATTCTATGTATAAGGCTGTGCAAGGTAATTCTACAAGGAATGCTGCTATCTATCTTTGTTCAGGAAATTGGCAACATCCTAGGGAGAATTTGGATTTAAAATAGTAAATGCATATTTGCATTAGGAAATTTTTTGCGGATTTGTGTCTGGAATTTTTTTTTTTTTTTTCTTTTTTTGTAAAAGAGTAAGTAACGTGGTGATTCAGATCTCTTACCACCCAGCCACTGTGCTTCCATCTTTACTTGGAGGAATGCAGGACTGATTGAGTATGCCTGAATGGTACATCAAATCTTTTATTCTTTACATGAAAAGCCATGGAAGTTTCTCATGAGTGTCATTCTTACTACTGATTATTGGAGTATAGAAATCTGGGATCTGGTATTTTTAAACTCATAGTTCAAGGAACTCCCACGTGATACTAATTACTTTTCTCAATACTAACCCATATTGAATTGCAACTAGTGACCTGGAGAAGTAAGGTTTTGTATCCTATTGTTAGCCCTTTAAATAACCTGCAAAAATGGGAGTGGAGAAAGCATAGAAATACCCAATTGAGATAATTTAAAGCAATGACAGTTCATATTAACAGGCTAGGTAAAACATGCACGGAGTTAAATTTTGGCTTAAAAGGTCTTTGGAAGGAAGCAGAACAATAAACATCGCTATGGGTTTTGTTTTGGGGTTTTTTTTTTGTTTGGTTTTCATTTTTTGGGTTTTTTTTAATAAGGAAGTCAGAATCAGTACAATGAATATTTTCACTGAGTTGAATGGGATTATTTTAGAATCACTGATAGATAACTTTAATTTACTTTTTGAGAATGATCAGGGTTCAGTATTCTTAGCAAGGCATGCATTAATGCAAGTCTTTGAAGAATAGAATGCATAATGCTTTTTAAAATGTAAAAACATTGAATGCTTATTGTATTCAAGACAAAGTGAACATAGTAAAATAGAGAGCAAACCTTTTCCAARGTAAAAATATATATGAGATGACATGTACCTCTTACTTCCTCCACTTTTTCTTCATGCTGTGTTCTCTTTTCTCAAGTATATGTCATGGTTTCTTTTGTAATTATTTTTCCATGTATGTGTAAGTATAAGTTACATTTGTGATCATGACTGCTTCATGTATTTTCTGACTTTTTTCTATTATTTTTTGTCTTTCCCCATTGGCTATGATTTGATGTTTATTCAGTTGAGTTACTCTGGTTTCATCTGCCCCTGTAAAGCAAATTTTTTTCAAACAGAGGCATAAAAGGTAACACACTACTTTGGTGTTTTATCCTCTTTCTGTATTTTACCTGGTTTTATAGCTGATATTAGCCAATGGAAGACATTCTGCTTCAGGGGATTCTGCATAGAGATTTTCATTTTGCATTTCGTAGTCATTACTGTCACAATAAGTGTAAATATAATTTTTGGGAAGTGTATTTCTGTTGATTTATACTTTCTCTGACCTTTCTTTTTTTTCCCTCCACAGATTAAATTTGACAGTGATGGTGTCTGTGTTTGCTGTGAAATGCAGCATCAAACATCAGGCTGCAGCAACTTGGGAGAAACGCTGAAACTGAACCCTCTGCAGGAGTGTAATGTTGTGAGGCTGACCCTAAAGGTGCGTTATGAGAAGAATTAACAGTTTCAGTTTTAAGTAGTGAGTACTTAGCAAGAAGGAAGTGTGTGATGAAAAGAGAAGTAGCTGGAGTTCTCTGTGTTTGTAAACTCTTACGTGAAAAAAAAAAATCATCTTCATCCAACAGGCTTTAGTGCTTCTATGCATGAAAATTGTTTTATGTTACACACTCAACATCTGTATTTGTATAGGTAACTATTTTGTTAAAGGTTTTTTAAGAAACAGAAGTTACAATTGGTTATGACTGATGCTGGAAGGTATAAGAACAGGTATCTTTCATGTTACTGTTCAGGAAAGCTAGAATCAAAGGTGGTGGTTGGCGTTTAGTAATGTTATGGTAGACTGCAAAGAAACACAAAGTATTAGCAGAATGATGAAGTATTTCATGATGTACTGCTAACACAAAGTATTAGCAGTATTTCAGATGGAAGTTACTTTGGGAGAGAATAGTAAGTGTTCTTTCGGGATAATGCTGGAAACATGCTTATAGACTGTTCTGCAATATTATAAGAAGTTTAAATCCTGTAGCATTTTGTGTTACAATTACCCAGAGAAAAAATTGAGAGCAAATATTCAGAATATTGTATGAGTGAGTTATATCCCAGTGTAATTGCCCACATCATTGCTTCACTTCATTGTCACCAAACTAGCAAGACATGGTGTTACGTTGGTTTGGAAAACAGTAAGGAATCCATGAAAGAATTGGTCAGAGAAAAGAACCCTAGCCTGAGAGACAGATATTGATTCATTTTAGGTTTAATTTAATGATTAACAGAACTAACTCTGCATCTGTGGCTCTCAATTTCAAAGTATATATTTTTAATAAGGTTAATAGAATATAATGGAGTAAAGTAGTGAAATTCAATGTGATAAGGACCTTAGGGATTTAGACTRTAGTGTGAGGCCTGAAAATGCTAAGTTATATTGATATTTGAAGCTATATTTTAAAGTTCAAAACAGGTAGAAATCCTACAAAAGGTATATAATAAATATCTAAATGTTATTCAGCTTTGTTAAGAAAAAGAAAAAAAGAAAAACAACTACTAAGTAATAAGGATCAGGTAGAAATTAAAACAATTTGATATGGCCCCAAAATTAAGTAAGAGCTCTGTCTCAGGTTTTAATGAGGATGATAAAGGAGACTATGGAAGCAAAAACTTACTGGGTAGCAGGAATTTAGTAAGTGGAAAAGAAGCATAACTTGATATTGCTGGTCAAAAAATAATAATTAACTGCTACGCGGAATGCTAAATTCAGGACTGTATTCAGTGGTGCAGTTTCAGTGAAATGTGTTACAAGAAGGTAATGCAGGAAAATAACTTCTCAGAAAGACATTCTTCAAAGTATGACAGATGCAAAAACTTGAACCTGTCATACAGAAAAAGCTGACTTGCTGATCCTATAAAAATAAAGATTGAGGGAGCATATGGTTGCTTGCTGTAAATATGTCAGTAGAGTAAACTTTAATGAGAGAGAAAAGAACTGTTTATCTTTGAGGACATTGTCAGCATATGAAGTGAGTAGAAGCAACATATGCTGGAAATCAGGATAAGGTTTCTAACCAATACAGCAATAAGAATAGAAGCACAAAATATAATTTATTTGAAAATATAACTCGGTGATTTATAAAAGGAATTGATGACATATCTGCTTGCACTAGCAGAGGACTGATTTAAACACAGGAGTTCCTATGAGTATAGCCTGAGTGCAGCTTTAATTAAGTATGTTCAGAATTTTTCATTTAAGAGAAGGTAGTTAGGAAAATAACTTTTTCAGAAAGTTTCTTAAAGCCTTTTCAGTTTTAATTCTACATTTGCTTTCTATTTGGCTTTGAGAGCTCTGTATTCCTGGCTGTAAATTTAAGAACAGCATCCTACTAAGCCCATAAGAAAAAAAGATTAGGTAAGCTCATTAGGTAAGCAACTGACAGTGATAAGGCTCACCTTCTTTTATTGCAATTAACAACTACTATGTGATTTTAAGAGAACAGATGTTTTAGTACCAAAAGCTCAATTGTGTTCATTGTTTGGGGAGCCAGAGGGAGAGAACGTGTAGAGTACCAGAGTTAAGATTATACGCCTTTATGTATGACATTATGTAGGCCTCATGCTCCTTCTCTTTATTGAGGGTGGGTAAAATCTCAAGCTTCCATGAAGTCATCTTTGCTTTTTGATGGTAGCAGCTATGGGAGCTGCATTGTGAACAGAACAATTGTGCACGTATCATCTGTCTGATCTTGTTCCCAGTCGGTCAAACAGGACAAGGAAAAATAACAGTGGCTACCAGTCTTGTGTATGATAAATTGTGCAGGGATCATGCCTTGCATGATATTGAGTGTTTGGGGTTTTTTTACAGTTGCTTTGAAAAACTTCTAAATTTTTTTTTTTAATTTGTTTTTGTCATCTCTGCTCTGATTTGAATCATCTCTTTATGCTCCTTTGTAAATCAATGTCTGCCTCTTCCTTTCAAACCCTGAATGAACTACCCAATCATTTTAATGGGGACACAAGAATTACCACTGGAATATCTATGATCACACATATGTACATATATAGATATGAGTATTGATTGCAAAAGCTGACTGAATATGTGATCTGTGAGATAAGTGCTAATTCCTGTGATTATTTGAATAGTGAAATTTCAGCACAAAATTATATGTTACAGTAAAATGGACAAAAATACTCTGCCATTTCACTGTTGTAAGGGTTGAGGACTCAACCCATTTCAAGGACAGTGGATTGGTGGGTTTAGAGTTTTATTTATAAGATATTATACTTGTAGTCTTGTCTGCACCTCTCCAGTAAAAATAGCACAGTTACATGATGTGACAAACTACCATTAAGATCTGCAGGCATCCAAGTCTGATCCATCTGCCCTGTTTTAGAATGGAGAGATTTTCTGGTTACTGTTTTTCACCAGAAGATGCATTTTCTACACAGTTTCCTGCATCAATAGCTCCTAAACTGCCCCTGAAAATAAGGTTCCTTGCTTTCCTCTGGATACTCAGGGTCAATATTCTGTGCTGCTGAAGAATGTCGGTGTCTCAGTATCTTGATTTTAACAATAACCGCGCTTCTGGAACAACTCTATCCTATGTTAGGAAGTTACTTGACTTAATTCAAACCAAATTAAGATAAAAGCAAATCCTACCTATTAACAAAATTAGTAAAAAGAGTTAGAAAGGTTTATTAAGAATCAGATCTACAGAATTGAGATGATGACCACCGGTGTGATGGACTTAGGGTGCAGTTTCACTACCAACTTAATCTGCTTTTCCACAGAGCTGCCACCAGAAGGTGCAGTTCTGTATCTGGCTGTTTCCTGCCACTGAGTTTGTTGGTTTGGATTTAGCAGTCATGCCATCACAGAATGAATCTGTTCCATGAACTGATCTGGTCCAAAACCCCACAGCATCTGCACTGGGCTTTTAGTGAAAACAATCTGGCACTGAGAGCTACACTTCCTTCTGTCACACAGACCCACCTTTGGGATTACTGAAATTCCAAGTCTTCACCTGCTAGGTAGAGTGCAGAGAAGTGCTATAGCCAAGATGCCAAAAGGAGCATCTGCTTGTCTGTTCCTTCTGAGTCATCTCTTTCAACAGCAAAGTTCACTCCTAGATTGAATTCAGCTGGTGTGAAACTAGGCTTGGTGTTAGCCACTTTATATGCTGAACTTCATATCCCATACAAACAGTATCAGTAAATCATGTAAATCAAGATGAATACTTCAAAGAAACATGTTTGCAAGGCATGTTTGCAAGTGTGTGCCTCACTGTTCATTCTTGTCAATTGACTGTTAGGTCCAGTTTCATGAATGTGAATGATAATGGATTCAGGCGAACTCTGGTTTAAGGAGATTTTGTGTTTATAATCAAAGATATATGATGGTTTTACAAATGTAGGAGTGGATACTGTTATACAAGGAAATTTGCCTCAGGACATTCCTTTTAATATTTGATGATTTTTGAGAAAATAATTTTTATGGGATGAAATACTAGAAATCATTTGTCCTCTGCTACTTAAATTTTATACAGACTTACTTTTGTCTTATGAACTTAATTGAAGAGGAAAAGATAACATTATTCTTGCAGTAGAGAGATAACTTTTTTACTTACAGTAAAATTCCTAAAAGAAAGATATGAGCTGAAGCATGAAGCTATGGCAAAATATTTATTTTATTGATACATAGACTGCCTTATCTTACAATTAATTGAATCTTACAGAACTTGGTATTTTAAAATCTTAAAAGGTCCAATATATGGAATCTCTTGGGTAAAACATAAAAGGCTCATTATTTAAATACCTGAAAAACAGTCACTTGGGTTAAATTTTTTGCCAGAACCAATAGATTTTTGTGCAAATAACACTTTGTAAATTTACCTTATCTTGTGCTTGGAAGCAATTGAATATTTTTTCACCTTCTGAGATGGACTTCAGTTGAGCTCATTTTGCTCTTACCTTCTGTCCAAACAAGAGAGGAGTGATTCTAATGCATGAAGTAGAAGTTTATGACCAAAGATGCCAGGGTTTGTAGACTACTAAGGGAACTGTGAAACAGGACAGGAGCGCAAACCTATTATGAGTAGGCTTGAATTAATTAAAGAGCTGAAGCTCCACTGGAAAGGTTCTTAGAGGCTCACAAATTGATGAAGATTTAAAAGCAGTGTATTACCTGAAACAGCCAGTCAGTTTAGCCAAGGTGTTATCAGCAGTGTATTACTTTCTTGACTGTTTCTCAGTCATCTGATATTGCTGCGCAAGTTGGCTTTTATTCAGGTAAAACCAGAAAAAATGCAGGAGGGTAAATGTTTTTTATGCATACACACACACATATGTGTGTAAACAAACACACACAGACCTAGTTATAAAACCATATCATCTCTGGATTACATTGCTGATTATACTTCAGGCAACAACCTAAGTCTTTTCCAAGATGAGACCAGTACAAATGAGATGCCTTTTTTTAACAGCATTACCTCTGAGTGAGCATAAAATGCTGACATAGTAGTCTGCACTGAATGTGTTGGTGTGTAGATGAAATTTTAGGGAACTGAGTTTTTCTTATAATGTTAATTAAAGTACGAGGATTGAATTTTCCTGACAGCTTTCATCTGTGGAAATTATTCCTTCTTTCTAAGCTCAGAATATCCTGAACTTATTAAAGACATGCATGCAACAAAGCTTACCTTCTTGAGACTGTGTTTTGAGAGGATGAAGTTAGGTATTTAGAAGATTGAATTATTTTGTAATCTATTATTACTGTCTGATATTTGCATGTAAGAGGAGAATGTTTTGCTGCTTTGGTTTAGTAATGATCCAGTAGGGTATTTTTAATWACTTTAACAGCTTACACAGCCCAGAATACCTGCAGTCATGTATGCTAACTTACGAATTTGCTATTTAAATAATTGCTTCCTACTTTACTTAAAGTGCTTCTGTAGAATGGTTTTGTGACAATACAGGCTAGGGGAAAAGCTGATTCCCCCCTCTATTTTTAGCATAAATATTTGGTTTGGAGCTGCTAAAATTAAAGTACAATATAAATAGTAAATGTCTTTTTCAGGTTACTGATTCCATTAATTAGTTTGTAAGCTAGGCATCATTATTAGAGATTTATGTAACTTGGGGTTCTTGCAGTCTTCTGTGTTAATCTTTCCTTTCTTCTCCTTTGAATCCAAATTTATCGTTACTGAGTTTCCTGATGACCAAGCCTACCCATATGTTTAATTTTTTTTTCATTCAGAAGAACATGCTTTCACTCACAAAACAGAGGAGGATGACTCCTAACATGTTCTTTGGAGTTATGGGAACAGACTTTCCTCAGATTTGCTGTATGACCAAATGCAAAATATTTAATTTTGCTGAATGAGTTACCTAAAAGACTTCATAATATGCTTAAAATTGGATAAAGCTCAGTGTAGAATAAGTAACTTCCTATCAGATTTTTAAATGCTGGAATTGTTTCGTGTTCCTTAACAGGTAACTGAAAATATTCTCTATGCTCAGAGTGTATTTACCATACTAGATACCATCAAAAATAGAGGGGTTCAGTGTGGGCTTTGTAGTCTGATTAGTTGAGCTACAATTATTCCGAGTTTCTAAGTAACAGTTGTATAACAGACATAGTCTGCTCATACTTTTCCTTCCTCATGAATGTTTTTGTTCCTAGCTTAGGCAGTGAGTGAATACGGTTGTGAACTTCTCTCATGGCTGAAAAGCTGCCTCTTACATACTTGTCCAGTTATTATATGGAACCTTAGTCTTTCAGGACTCTCTAACTAACATATCTCCAGTACTAAATTTAATGTAGACACCCGAGTTGATGAGAGATAGCAAACTCGCATCCATCGGAGAAGACATTTTTGAGTTTATTTTTCTTAAGTAGCAGCTGTGAACTGCTTCCTTAAAAATATAGTAAATATTTTAGACCCATATGAAATAGTGTACTATATTGTACTTTCATACCTTAAATCTATTTTATGAAGCATTGGCCATTTCTCCATTTACAGTTCAATATGCATTTGAGACCCGTATGGTTCAGGATTGGTTCTTTGTAAGCAAAGACAGTCTTCCTAGTATTAGAGCAGCTATTTTTTCTAGTGTTTTTCAGACATATCCAGTTAGAACAACTGAAGTTATAATTTGAGTTAAAAGGATTGTTGTCCTTGAATTCATGAATAAAAGAGGTACAGACACTAATTKCATGGGTGAAAAAGCTTTACTGCTCATTATCTCTTTTCAGGTTATAGTAGTATAAGAAACGAAGTACCGTAATTGAAGTCAATCAAGGAGAAAAGAAATCATCTTCACAGAATTGCAGAAGTGAAACTGGTTTTAGCCCTTGATCAGTGTGGCTGTTTAGGTCCATGTGTTCAGGGTTACTGGTWACAGAGTGTTCTTTGTACACATCAGCAAGCTTATTTTACTCCTTTTGTTGTATATTGACTGAGCTCTCAAACGTGCAAAGGATTTAAGAGCCTCAAAGACTATGAACCTTTTATTTCCACAGTAAAACAATCTATTGAGCCAGCAAAATATGTGTGGTAATGAGGGTTGACAGTTCAGTATTGTTACACAGGTTAGAACTCTTAAGAAGTACTGGGTTTGTGCTGTGTAACTTTTTTTTTGGTAATATGAACATAAGTAACGCATTTCACAAAAAATAATAAATATTTTAAATGTTGTAAATAAATGTGGAGACAGAGAAGTAAGTGGGGACAAGAAGCATTGATCTGTTTCCTTCTAGAGCAAAATAGGTTTAAATACATTTTCTCAATTCTGTGTAAGCAGCACAGCTGGGTAATTTTCTATATAATATTTGACAGAAAGAACAAATATTTTGTCATAATAATGTTTCATCTGTGTGGTATGTGTCTGTATTGAATGTTAAATTCCCTGGTTTGATGTTCATGCATGTAACTTAATTGACAGTACAGTTCATTGCTATGATATGAAGAGGCAAGGGAGTGATTAAATATTTACCATTTGGGTTGAGTTATGAAGGTGTCCAGAGATTCTTGTTTTATTTTGGCTTACTTGATTTTTAATCTGTATTTAGTAAAAGGAATTAGGGAGCTCCTGCAATGGTTTCGTAAAAGGAGACGGATTAAGCAAGGCCATTGGTGTTATGGCAAATTAGCAATTATCCTGAAGCATATAATTTTACGGGGCTTATGCTAAAGTCCTTTGGTGTGATCACCGTAACTTGGCTTCGCTTCAAGCCCTTACAAAACAGTAGTTTGTGGTAGGTGGTTACATATCAAAAGGAAGTTTCAGAGAAACTTTCTGTTTTTTTACTTGGTGCTTTATGCATTTGTTGAATAAAGTGTGTACGAACAAGATGAAACACTCTCATTCCAAAGGTTAATGTGTCTTACTGCTTTTTCATAGCTATGAGTTTGGAGCTATTGTATGTATGGAAGCAAAGTTATTTAGGAATTCACCTTATTGCCTGGTTTCGTATGCAGGCTGCTGTCAGTCGTGTAGTACTCCCCTTCCAGACCTAAAATTACATTGAGATTTTGCTGTTAATGTTGAATGCATGTATTATTACATGTATTACAGCTGGATTGCAGCTGTGGTTGACTAATATGGCTTTCCTACAGCCGGTTCTGGAAGGCAAACGATAGTAGAGAGAAACTGAGCTATAACTTTGTTTTCTAAGATGAGGGAACTCTATGGATACGGCTCACCATTAGAGAAAATTGGTGGTATTCCAGTTTTGCTTTATATTTGCTGTGATAGGAGGTACAAATTACATTTTGAAGGGCAAAATTTCAGAAGGGTGAATACACTTGCAGTGAGTGTTCTTCGGTTAAAAAGGACCCAGTTCTGCCACCTCTCCCATCACTAATGGGGGGCTCATGCCATTGTCATTTTTCGTTTTAGATTCTATCTCATTCCAGAGATTTTCTTTGCTTCTGTCAGGTAATTGCATGTGCTAACAGCTGTTCTAAATTGCTTTGTTAAATGATTGTTTCTACAGTTGAGTTATCGAAGTGATAAGTCAATCACCAATTTTTTCCTTATTCCAGTTTAATACCATCTGACTGCCTCATCACCCAGCAGTTTGATGGAAAACAAAGAAAATGAGTTTTTAGGACAAACTGCTTTTTCAGTATATTACTGTATAGTTTTTTTCATATGATGTTCTCACTGAATTATATCCTAAAATTATATTTTCGGAATACAGAATATATAAAAAAAATTCAGTTAAACATTCTGATTTAAAAAAATGCTCAGGTTTTGTAATACAGCTCCTATTTTAATGTGTTCCATAAGCTTTTGGGCATAGTCTCAGATTTAGCGAACGTGCATTTTTATGTAGTCACTTTTCAGAAAAGCGGTGCACTTGAAAATGTAGGTTGTGTCTTCCTAAGACTCTGCAACAAAAAAGAAATGGATAATGTGTAGCAATGCTGAGTGTGATTTGCTTTTATTTCATTTTTTGTAATTTATCTTAAATATTACCTGCTGGTAATCTTCATTTTGATAAAATTTGAGAGACAGTCGCTTTCGCCAGTGTCTCTTCCCTTGCCTTCAGTCACTCACCAATCACAAAAAATCCCTGCCATTTACTTATCTCGGCAGTCACTTGCAAACTGGTGATGGAGAGGGATATGGGAAAGAGGTAAAGATGTGGGAACAGAGTTTCAAGAGTTGAGTATGCCTAAAGGTGGTTAAAGGGAAGGGGAGGGCTCAGCAACCTAAGGCACTGAAGTTTCGTAACTGCTTTTCATGTCTGACGTCACTGGCATAAAAGTGGTGAGGATCCTTGGATATTTGGGAATACAGCTGGGGTTTTGAAGAGGCTGGCAGGTACCCTCTTTTCACAATGAATTTTGTATGTAGAAGCCTATGAAATAAGCAAGATATCTATATGTTTTCTGTGGGAGAGGAGCTTTATTTATACAATCTTCCTATGCTTCATCAAACTTCAGCTCCTTTCTGGAGGAAGGCTTGTCAGAGGGAGGCTGTTCCTTTCTGCTCCTTCCCTGGCATAGCCAGGAGCTGCTACAACTACAATTGGTAGAAACTAAAATGTAGAATGGAAATACTGACATACAATATTCAGATAATATTATTAATAACTTTCACAACCTGAATCTGTTCAACAGTGCAAAGAAGCTCTGGTGCTAAAATGAGAAAATTATTTCCTATTCAGTTTCTTAATAGACGGTGGATGTATGTACTGACAACTTAGTAGTATTCAACTGAGAGACAACTGTGTTGTCTGTTTTTACTGAATTTCAATTTGCATTTCATCTTTATTTCTTGGAATAAAATAGTTAAGTAACTCTGTTTCTCGTTTATTCTTACTAGAACACACCCCTTTTAGAAAACATCCCATATAATGGAATAGTTTTATTTTTGGTTGTAGTTTCAAATAAAGTTAACTTTTAGTAAGAAGGAGGAGGGTATTTGACATTGTGGTTAACATAGTTTTACAGTCTTGAATATTATTATCAATGCACATTGCTTACTTTTTGTAATCTTGTGTCTGTGCTAGTAATCTGAATCTGAGAAATATGATTACTCACACACTCAGTAGTGGTTATTCAGATCTATCATTGTTTCACTACATTGTTAAATGTATTAAGTTGAATACGTTTTGGTCTCTAGGGAGTAAAAAGCAAGAATTCCATTATCTGACATTCTGCTATACGTGGTATTACAAATGCAAGATACACAAATGACTTTCTCATGTAAGTCCAAATCCTAATGAGAAAGCTTTTCTCGGGGTGGGAGAGTGAAGGGTGCACCTCCAACTGCACTCTGTTAACAGCTGCTTTCTGCTGACTTCAGATTGCACTACTGTGTTCAGTGTCTGTATTTTTTCCCTGAATGAAAGTTGGCTGATCAATTCGCTGTTACTAGAGATCCACTTAAGAATCCTTTGCACACGGATAAGAAAATTGAAAGGATTTCAGTTAACTTTTTGGAGTCCTCCTTGGTTAATAATGCTTCTGTCTTTTGAATTTAAAGCCTTCTTACATGTGGATCACGACAGGAGATTAACCTACTCTAAAATGACTTTTTTTTACTTTAAAAATTATGAACTTTTTCTAGATTTGCTTCTTGTTTAGTCTGGTTTTTTGCCCTATCGTATAAAGTTGACATTGGATTCTTCTCTACAGTATCAGTTAAAGTAGGTGGTATCACCCTGTGGATATCGACTCCACTGAAATGCTATACATCGTCATTCAAATTGGTTTCTTCCTCATTTTTTTTTTGGTAGAGAAGTTTTTAAGAGGAATCTTCTGCTCCTTAGGTGTTCAGTAAGACTTTCCTGAGAAATTTAAGTGTAAATACTTTAGTATAAGTGGTAGTAAGGTAGTGTTCAAATATTTTTCTGTGTGTTGTTTGGGGGTTTTGGTTCCTTTTGAATTTCCTTTGGGATACTTGAATATAGTTTCAGAAAGAACAGCAATTGTCTTTCCAGATCGTGTTCATAAACTTTACTCCTTGCTATTGTTGCAAAGCAATCTATAACTGTCAATCTAAGTGTCAGAACTTTAACTTTTTTTTTTTTTTGAGAGTATAATTTGTGTGATTTAAATGTTGAACAAGTGTACTTGTCTCCTGAAGGGGAATAACTTCCTCTAGCTTGTCATTTACAGTTGAAGAAAATTTGGGTATCCTCTGTTGGATTAAGGAGAGAAAATATCCTTTGTAAAAGAGAGTTACCTGTGTGAATACTTCTCTTAAAAGCCCAAAGGTATCTGGAAATAGGCATCTAATATTTAACAAACCATGGATGTAAGCAACTGCTTATGTAATTTTTAGCTCACACCTTGAAGGTGTTAGTGTGAAAATAGGCTGTTCCTTTCCCTTCCAGCAGTGAATGTAAAACATCATGACACATATGTTGGACTGAGGTAACAGGAAACTCACCTGCTCTCTAGATGCTAAATGAAACATGGAAGACTTTGACACAAGATTTCACTAAAGTATGTTTATTTTGAATGTCAATGCCTATACAGCGTTGTCCTAATCTCTAACTTTCATTTTCAGACCTGGACAAAAGGAATTCTGCAACTTTTGGGGGGAATATGCTGGGTGCCTGTTTTGGATGTCTGACAGTTCATTAGCTCTCTTTTCAAGAGATATGAGCAAATTTACTAGAGACTGTTATATAGGGCGTAAAAGAAAAAGTGTGTTTTAAAGTTGACTTCTGGTGTATTTTCTGTAAACTTAGTTTCTTGAAGGTTTGCAAGATAACAGTGTCGTTATTTTCTCCGTTACTTGGTAGAGAGTAGTCAGCAAAGTAGTCTGTAAATTACACTTACTTGCAAAGATTACAGCTTGGTCAGCTTATATCCATCAGCTAAAGTCTAAAAGCAATTCCATTGAAGAGAAGTAAACATGTTTTGAATGATCAAACAGCATGTAGGATGTCCAAAAAAGGCATTGGGGATCCCTTTACAGGGCCATGGTTAAGGATTTTAAAAGAATCCTGCAAAATGTTGTGCAAAAGCACTGCAAAATATTAAGCTGTCATTTTGCTGGAGAGAGACTGTTCCTGCATGATTGGATTTGGCTAACTATTGTCAGTGCTTGATAGAACACAGCAATGCAAACCATGACTTTAGTCTGCTTAGATGTTCAGGGCTTCCAGACAGAACTTCAGGATTTTTAAACTGCAGTTTACACAACCTGTTCTCTGAGTCTTTTAACCTTTCTAAATAGTGGCCTAATTTTAACGACAGTTACAGGTATCTCACCTCTGTGCCATCCACAAAAAACACTATTCAGAAACTGCAGCTGAGGCTGACTGCTCAGTATGGGACTATAGCATGCCAGGGGACTCAGTATGCCAGGTCATGTTTCCATAATTCTGGAAACATGGAAAAAGCAAAAGAAACAGTTACGTACTTTTAGGTATATGTATTCTGTTTGTGTAGCCAGCAGTGCTTACTTGTGTACCTGAAAGCACCAGGAAACCTAACTTCTGAATGGTTTTTATGTTTGTAGGCAGCAACGTCTTTTCTGTAGCTAAGCTGCTTGGGGAGGTGTGGAGTTTATGTAGTTGTGGCATCAGGAAAACAATACAGATGTTGGTTGAATTTGGAAAATGTTAAACCGTTTCTCACAACCAGCTTAGAAAATTCAGATTTTCTATGAAGTACTAACAACACATCCCATAAGGCTGTCTTCCGGTCTAACAAGTAGACATAAAACCAAAGGGGAGGTATTTCAGCTTAATTAGACTTAATGCATGTAAACAAGAGAGAGGATACAAGGAATATCTCTTCTGTTTCTGTTCAGCGGCCCCTAACATAAATAGTTCTGTGATATATTTCTGCATATTAGATCTGACTGAGAGCTCCAACTTTGTTTTTTGCCAAAATTCAAAATGAAATTAAATATATGTGTAGTGTCAAAATGGCATTTTTTGCTGAAACATTTCTACTAGCTCTATTGTAGACCTTACTACTTTCAGACCGGGGAAATGTTCAATTTCATGTTGAGCTAAGGTTTGAAAGATTTGCTTCTTTTTGTTATTTAAGATGAAACTAAAATGGTCTATTCTATACTCGCATTATGGTATTATTAGTTAATATTTGTTTTTCACCAGATAGTTTTCAGCTATTATGCTGAAGAAAGCACAGCAGAGGAAGAGAGTGCACACACATAAAACTAGCTTTTGAAAGCTGGTTGATAAATATTTAAGAACATCTACCAGATTAGTGTGCAACCCCTCAATCGGAGATAAATAGGTTCATTTAGCCCCCTTTTTAAGGTTATAAAGCTCATACAGTGATTTTTGCCTCTGTTGATGTCCAGAGTTCTATCACTAACGTTTCATGGAATTCTGTAGTTAAACCATGTTTAACCTCAGAAATGGTACAAAGAATTTCTGCCTTCTGTTTGAGATAGCACTTTGTGCTATTTTGTTCAAATTATTTGTTAATTGTTATATTTCTTCTTTCGTTTATAACCTTCATTTCTCCAAATATCTCAATGACTCCTCCACAGTTAAAGGATCAGCCTATTCTCTTTGTTTACAGCATGTTTCATAAGAATCCTACTAATAGAAGATGAAAAGCCAGTCAAACACACATGTCATTTAACCTGGACAACACACCTCCTTTTCTCGGCAGTCTCTGCTTCTCAGTTTGTTGATTTATGTGAGAAGAGGGGTATACCTGACACCACTTACAATTTTGGCTTGGCTGAATTGGTTTGATAAAAGTTGCTTTCTTGAATTTAGTAGCTACTCGAGTTTGCTGCCAGTGTGCATTCTTGGGGCTCAATATATCTGAAAACAATGTTGTTTATAATGCTGTCTCTCTGAGAAATGTTGACACGGGATGACTATTCCACAAAGGGCTAAATCCCAATGTCCGCGTCTTCTCTTCCACACACAGCCACATTTTCGTGCAATTTGTCTAATACAGCTTTCAACATTGTGGTGGGTTAAGAGGTTGGTGCTCCAGAGTCTTTATACGGCTGAAGAATTAAATTCATTTTGACCTTATACTCTGCTTTCATTCTGAAGATCTCCAGCTGAGATGTTTTACAAGACCACAAATTTTGTGCGACAAGCACTGTTTCCTTCTGAGTCAGTTTTGAACTCTCAGGGATGTAAGAGTATGCTTATTTCAGGAATTTACAAGATCATGAAGGTGGCTGTGACTATCATGGAGGAGAAAGCATAGGAAGTATGGGTGGGTTTCTATGAGAAGCCAATCCCTACTGAAGATGGATAAACTCCCAATAGATATAAAGGAAAGGTTTAGTTTTAGAATACTTTTTGCTTTGTGATTGTTTATTTTGGAAAATATGTGTTTCTAAAATTTATTGCAAAGTATTATTTTAATTGTGCTAATAAAGGCAGAACTTTGAGGTGCAGTAGCACAGAAACAGTATCAAAAGAGTAATACAGCTTAACTCAGTAAAAGAATAAGAAAAAATTAGATGTTCTGTCCTTAAGTAAGACGTATGGATGATAGTGTGAAGAAGATTTGAGAACGCACAAGTATCTTTTGTGGGACCACAGTATAAGTCAAAGGTGTCTGTTATTAGGGAGGGAAAACGTGATAAACAGTTATGTAGGTAATGACACAATTAATTTGGTGATTATTAAGCTGTAATAAAAATGGAATACTACAACCATGAAATCTTGCTTTTTTCATAAATCAGTATTAAATTCAAATTCAGCTTTTGAGATTTACCGAGAGACCTACTTGGGAAAACCAACTGGCCACAGAGAAACAGCTCACAATGCCGTCTAACTCCTGTGGGTATATATCTGAATTGATCTAGGCTTGCTTCCAGGCAATTCTGACAGCTGCTTGCACTCTTAAAGGGATTTGTGTTCTCTGCGATTAGTGACTTCAGGTGTGGCAAGAAAATTGTATACATAACCTGCAGAAGAATAATTCTACATAGTACGTTATACCTATCAGAGCATTAATTATCATATAAACGTGCTGAAGAATCAGATTTTTGTCTTAGAAAGATGAAAATACCCAGAAAAACACAGTGTAAGAGAAAATTGGTTCAGCCATTTGTGAAGAGCAAAGAATCATATTTCATACCGTCCCAGATTCATGTGTTGTGTTTTCTGAWTAGCGTAGTTCTTACAGATATCAACAAAAAATCTGTCACTAAAGCTCCTTGCTTTTGTATTTAATACAGATTTCCTACTCCTTTAGACCCCTATAAATGTAGCTGTCTGTGGCCAGGTGCTGTGGGGAATTAAGATTGTCCCTGTTGTGGTTACTGCTTTTTCAGACATTTCCTAAAGGACATCTTAATTGTCATTGTGTTCCAGCTGGAATCTGCATAAGCACCTACACTGTCTTTCTGGTAGCATGTTTGGCCATGGAGGCCATTTTAGATCTTGAAAGCCTGTTCCTGCTCACTTGCTATGTATAGCTGAGTAAATGAGTGTCCTATGAATTACCTAATTACTTGTTCTACAGGGGACAGGGAGGAAATCCCCTGAAAATGGTAAATTGCCTGAGGCTGATTAATGTTTGTTTTGGGGGAGGAGGGGGGTAGGGGTGGGTGTGCAGAGGAGAAGAGTTGGTTGTGGCTTTGTGGGTTGATTCCTGTTTGAGTTGAAACAGACTTTGGTGGGGGGGAAACCCCAAACAAAAACAAATAAAGAAGTAGTCTTGCTTTAAGAAATACCTAGTGATGGCGAGGATACCACAATCATTGCTCAGTTATTACCCTCACTGTTAAAAATTTAAACTTAACGTCTTTTCCAAATTTGTTTAGCTTTGCTGTCTTGTTACGTTTTTGGCTGATAGATGTCTGTTCTTTATTGATCTTTATGAAATACATAAAAATGCTGCATCACTGCATTTGAAACATTCTAGCTGTATCTTCACCTTCAAAAAGGTTGCAGTGGGAACAATACTCTTAAGTGTTGTATGCTTAGCCTGGAAAAGGGGTCTGTGGAGAGAGGGCCATTGTTACTGTGGACACTAATCCTTGCCCTACATAACAAATGTAATGCTGAATAGCAAACTGAGTTCACCTACCCATGCGTGGCAAGGGAAAAATCTCAAACCACAACAAAGTAGTAGTGATCATTGTGAGTGTTCAGTCTGGGACACTACTGCAGCTCAGGGTACTTGCAGAGTCAGCTTAGTCTGTTTTTTCACAATAGTTAGCGATGAATAAAAATTAAAGCAATTGGCTTGACACTGTCTGGAGAGGTTTTCTAGAATTGCTGGTAGAGAAGGAAAAAATAACTAAAAATGAAAAGCATTACTTGGTTTTACTCTGTGCTTTAGAGTGTGGGAAGAAGGAATTGGAGAAAAATATTAATCCTTTTTCCTCTCTCTATYCATGTAGTGTGAAATGGGTTTGGTTTATTCCTTATTTTTTATAAATGTGAGATAAGTGTAATTGAGAACGAGGTTTGGTTTTTGGCTTTTCTCCAATAAAAATAGTTTTGCCTTTATGATGTTGCTTCTGTCCTTACCTAGCAGCAGGATGAAGAGGGTAGTAGTTCTGCAGGAAAGGATTTGGGGTTATGTTGAATAAATCAATGATGTACTGTTGCAAAAACCCTCAGTCATCACTGCAGGATGTTTAAGGATGAGTATAGCTTGTAAAGCACAAGAAATAATCCTTATGCTATAGTCAACATTTGCAAGGCCTTGGCTGTGCCCAGTTTAGGATTCTGCATTTGAGGAAAAGTGTGGACCATCTTCAGTGGAACCAAATGAAATTACTGAAAATGATCAGAGGCCTAGGAAATTGGTCTCAGTCGAGGATTGGAGGAAATGGAGTTAATATGTCATGCACTAAAGGAGGAAAAGACTTGAAGCATGATAATAGAGTTTAAAGGTGTAAATGTCTGCTGTGTAATAGCCTGTTCTCAAAAGCAATGGAAGAAAAGGAGCAATGGTTTTCAACTGGATGGACATAAGGAGGACACTGATGGTAAAGATAAACATTGGAATAGTGGGATGAAGCTGTGGGATCTTTAGGAACAGATCAAAGAAACATCTGTCATGAGTGATAGAGGCACAGTGGAGTCTATCCTGAGGCATGTAAGTTGTATGAGGATCTTAAAGACACTTTGGGTCCTAATTTACAACTTTGATGTAGATTTTATTATTTAGCATAAATGGTATCAAGTTACTCATTCGGATTAGCTAAATCTTTTGGTTCTAAATGGCTGTAGTAAGCAATGAATGAAGTTTCTTATTGCTAGGAAATAGTCCTATTTCTACCCTAGATCTTGTGTCTGCCTTGGTGTTCTTTACCTAGGTTTACATATGGAAAGCAGAACGCACAGGATCTCAATCTCTTTTTGTGCCACTGTTAACTGATTGCATCTCTAGGGATTTACTTGCCTGTTTACCTCCATTTGAAGGCAAGTGGGTCTATATGACTTCGTATTTGAATGACTCCTCTGTATCACCTTCTGTATGTGAGTTAGAGATTGACCCTTCCAGTATTTTGCTGTTGATGCTATTGATTCATTATTCCCCTGGCTGAGGGGCTGGCCAAGAAGACAGAAAACTATGGACCAGATCAGCAAGAGCAAATCTGGCTCAGTGTAAGCTATTAAATGACTAGAACTTGTTGACTCATTTAATGTCTGCCTGGTTCCCATGGCTGGCATTTCCATCTTCAAATGAAGGTCAGTTGAGGAGCATGCAATTACAGTGGCAGGAGTAAATCCACACCTTTCTATCATTTTTTCAGTGCTGTTGCAAAAAGCAAAGCAAGCAATGCATTGATTTTATAGCATGGAAGTTATTTTATGCACTGGCAGTGACTGAAATACTCTTTTAAACTTAGATCCTACAGAATGTTCTTTACACAGTGAGTGTTTTTACTCATGGTATATTAAAAATTTTGACTTTGTTTTTCATCTGTTCTCTGTGATGCTTTTTCTCAAATACTTTTACTGGCTGCTCAGAATACTAACTGAGCCACGTAATTGTCACAAGTACAACAGCTACACAATTGCTGTAGAAGGATTGTAGTAGTTTTGAAATGTCACCAGCATGCTAAATCAGTGTTCCTTTTCACCGGTGGTTGGGAAARTGAAAAAAAGAATCCAGTGATTGGAAGAGATGGATGCTTTTTTTTTKTAATTATACCTTTGCTATAGAAATGTTTCAGTTTTAATTAAAATGTTTCTTTTATTTTATTCTACTTAGTAAACAGAAATACTTTATGTTCTATTTTAAATGTTTTGGGCATCTTTAAAAGACAACATGGCCATATGCGCTTATTTCATCAGCACAAGGTGAAATGCCTACCATGTAGTCACTGCTTTTCTCTCATCTCTAAAAATGTTTCAGATGCATTGAGTATCTGATACAGGATAAAATTCTCTATTTCATACTAGAGTTTCCATTGAATTTTTTAACACACAATCCTAAGTTGTAGATTTCAACTACTGAAAGCAATTAAATTTCTGTATTTTTTTTTTTTTTTTTAATCTGAAGTCTGTTTCATAGTAACTTTCTTGTGATAGCTGTAGCTTGGAGTCCCCTGTGAAAGCAGTAATTTGTCTTTTCTTTCAGGGAACTGGAAACTTGAAATATCAATATTTCTGAGGAAATCTCTGATACCAAGTGTATTGTGAGAAGTGGGGAAGGGAAGATGTTTGTTTCTGTAATTGTTCCCTTTGCAGACTGGTTTAAAAAAATTATTACGAGCTGAATGAGTTCTACACAGTTAATTGAGACCATATCAACTGATAGCAGTTGACAGTGTTTATTATCAAATTGCTACAAGTATTTCCTGTCCTTTGTGTCCCTGAGATAAGAGATGATATTATGATGCATGTCTTTTCACAGGACCTGTTGTTCAGCGTGTGCGCTCTCAATATCATCTCCACCATTGTCTGTGCTTTGGCAACAGCAATGTGTTGCATGCAGATGGTTTCTTCTGATCTTCTGCAAATGGTGAGTATGTTTCAGTGACAACACAGGATATTGTCCAACATAATGTATTGTCCTTATCTGTGTATACTCATTTGTACCTACTTTTTGCTTATAAACTTAAGCCTATTTGTGTGTCTTTGTGTTAGAATGTGTGTGTACACGGGTGTATTTTTTTATCTGCATCTATATAAACATAGCACACAGGTGTATGCAGTATGAATAGCTGCTGTGTTTAAAATGTTTACCTATTATATTAGAGGGTTATAATCAGGATTTTGCAATTGGGAATATGTTATTTTTGTTAACGAGGTTATTAATGAGGTTCAGTTATATATGCATGTTAAATTTTCTGTCATTACATGTTTATTATCTTCAGTTTCCACACTATCCAGAGCAATTACTTAGCTTTGAGGTACTGTTTTTCACTATTTTTCTGGTATGACAACTATGGAGTATGAGAACTATGAGTTCAAAACTGGAACTTTTCACAGCCCTGTGCCAATAACAGTGTTTTCATAAGGAAAACATGTTCAGCTTCAGCGTAGCACTTGTGTTTAAAACAAGAGAGAAAAGGATCATTAGTCTTCTGCATAGCCAGCTGCATTACAGGATACTGTCTTGTTTTGGTTGGACAAAGACAGCTTTCCTATCCCAAATGAGTGCTGTGATTCTCAATGTAATGTTGAAACAAAAAAAGAAAAATTTAAAATCCTTTGTATTTTGCAGGCCAGGTATTCTGTTTCTAACCCAGCTCTATTACTGGCTAATCTAGGAAATCATCCTCTGTTTAGTAAGAGAGGGCAAGTGCACAAACCTAATACCAGTCATTTGTAAATCTCTCGTATTTTAAAAATTTGCATAGATAGAATACTGGCCCAGCAAGTTAGCTGCAAACCATTTACACAACAGAGAAATGTTGTATAACCTGCCATGCAGGCATGTGGTTGACTTTAAAATAAATAAATAAAAAAAAATACACTAGCTGCCATGGATATTGGTTTGAGTTTAAGTGCATGAATTACAGAGATAAGGCTGTCCTTTCTAGACAAACGTTCCAGTCACTGGGTTACAAACTTAGTTAAAGAATATCTTAAATTTGTGATCTGGTGTTTACTTCACATAGTAGCGGATATAAGAAGTTAGGCACATATGTCTATATAATGCCTACAAATGGTACCTAAATGCATTTTTTCATGTAGCACTCTGTGTATTCATATTGTGTGTGCTTGTAGAGGCTTGTAAACAGTGCTTATTTAATAACTTTGTTTTGGATGTCAAACAGAATTGACAAAAATAATCATTTCAGCTGATGACATGTTGTATTTTGAATGTTGAAAGATTTTTATCATATTGTAGATATTCTTTGTTTTCATACACCACCCCGCCCCGATATTTGCTGCAAGAATGCCCGTTGACTAAAGATCTTTTTCATCTTGCAGTGATGACAGGGAGATGAAGTGATCATCACACTTGGAAAGATCTGTCTGTCTAGTGTAACAATGGTAGCAGTGATCCAGAAGTGTAACCATATATATTCCAGGAATCTTAACCTATACTTGATTTTGTGGTATTTAGCAGTGTAAGAGGAATAAAAATGTACAGATGACAATGAACCAAGAACGATATTAAAATGCTTCTGACGGGCATGTGCAAGAAGCACTAATCTCACTAGGAAGTCAAAGACCTTAAAAGCACATAATTTTTCTCTCTGCCACTTCATTCTTCACCTCTTCCCTAAAATTATTTCTTTACCACCTGGCGATGCTGCCATTATGTCAATTTCTTTTTGCTTCCTATGCTTTGGGCTTCCAGCTTTCTATCTTCCTGCTTAGTTGTCCGTTCTCCCACCCTTTCAGCTCCACTGGCAAGAATTTTCTTCCCTCTCCACAGAAGAAGGGAATTATATCTTTCTTTCTGCTCGACCCCAGTCTTTTCTTGTTTATCCTTAAGTTTTTCCCTTTCTTTTTTCAGGTTGCTGAGCCAGATTCCTACCAGGCCTAAGTGAGCGTAACTTCCCTGGGGCTACGCTGACTTAGACCAGCTGAACTCTGACCTGAAGATTTCTTTTTCTTCCACTATTTTCAGTCTATTGTCCCATGACCTGCAGTTCCCTTTTGCTCTCCTGCACCCAGAAATCTGATTCACTTCCTTTTTTCTTGCTTGTTAATGCTTGATTTGTGCTTTTTCCTTTTACTTTTCACTGAGGTATCCATCTTCTTTTAGCAGGGTTGTACCACGCCGGAAGTTTAAGATAGCAGCAGCAAGAGACACCACCCCTTTTAGATGAAAAGGTTTTAATTATTGTGCTGATTCTTTTACTCTGTTCTTACAGTATTCAAGAGCTACATGGGCTCTCCTGTAGGAAGAGGAGGCATAAAAATGTAATTCCTAGCCAGCAAAAGCATTATGCAATAGGGAACATCCTCCTCGGACATCATTAGGTTATCATTAGGTCATCAGTTTTGTGATTCATGTGCTGTGTTAGTGTTCTTGTCTCACAAATTAATCAGTTAGAATGGTGAATTTTTGCAAATTTCAAATAATTTCAAGTTTTCTTCTGGCACGAAGCTATTCTATGTGCTTCAGGCATTTATTGCCTAGAAACATAGAACTGGTATATAATACAGTCTCAAGAAAATCTGCAACAATGTTTCATGAGTATCTGCTTTCTTGTTAACTTTTGCATACGGTGAGTATCTGATTCGTACAAGCAAACTGACAGTATCTTATTGGAAACTGCTACCTTTTGATGTACCAATCTTTTAGTAAAAATGCCCTGAAAAATATAAACACAAGCTGTCTGGTAGTAAGTGCAGATTAAATTTTCCCATGAATTTGAAGGGGGTTTTTTGGTTAAAAATAATCCCACCAAACAAACATTTGGTTTCAAGCCTTAAGGAAAAAAATACTGCAAAATATTGCAAACTATTTTTATTGCGTTATACTTTAGTTTCCTTTAGTTTTTACTTTTGTACTGTCGTATGGGACACACAAACATATTTTCCTAGGTTGTTCCTTCTTTGAGTTGACTGTTTCAGAAAGTACTCCAAATTTTTCGCCTCACTTTAACCTTTCTCAACCTGTTAAGTATACACAGTTGCTCAGGAAAAAAGTAAAGCTGCAAGAGTAAGTGATACCATAGTTAAAGATTGAAATAGCATTTGTTACGTGTTTCACTACTTTAGACAGCTTAAGGCTGCACTCCATTACAGGGCTTTCCAGAATTGTTCTTTCTGTGTACACACCCCTCTAGCAGATAAATGTGAATCAAATCAGATTATATCAAGGTTCTGTAATGTGAAGAAACATCCCTTAATAACCAAGCTGTCACTTCCATGATATTTCATTTGTTGCCTAAGGCAGTTTCAGTTTTCATCTTGTCTGATGAATGACTACTGCAAAAATTCACACTGTTTTCTTCAAAAGGTAGCTGCCTGAATTAAACAAAGAAATACAAGAAAATATGCCCACTGTGGTCAAGCTAAAGCATGAAGTACACCTATTGCAGTCCCTTCTTCGGCTCCAAAGATGTTTATACAGTACTTACCCTAGAAGTACTGGTACTGATAGCATTCAGTGTATTCCGATTTTATCACCATYACTGTTAGTAACTGTTCTTCATGTTATGTGATATCTAAAACAATCTGTTATTTTGTAGAGGAAATACGGTAATGATGACACATGCAAGCTCTAACATTTAATTACTGTTTTCATCAGCCATAATGATAATTCAGCATGTCATTAACTTAATAGGCTGTAGTTAATATTTCTACTCAAACACCTCAAAGCACCTCTGTATGAGGATAATATCTTGCTGGCATTGTCCCAGTGAAATAGTAATTAAAAAACYCCTTCAGGATGAAGCTTCAAATTAAGTGAGAATTGATCTTAAGTTTTATTACATAATTTTTATTATTTAACCTAATTATATCAAAACCTAAATATTACATTTTTTGGCACAAAGCTCACTTAAAGGCTCACTGTAAAGCCCAGATGACAGTCCTTTTAGAAATATGCCTTGCAAATTATGTACATCCATAGAAACATCCTAAATGTAAATATGGTTAGATAAATATTCCCCTCACCCACACCACAAATAAAAAGGTAAAATAGAAGCCTTTGGTGTAGGAAAGCTTTTGACATTTTTAGAAAATGTACCATTTTCCATTTTGCATTTTATTGGTAGAATAAGAATATTTAATATTTAAGACTATTTAGAATATGTTCAGTCCTTCAGGAAAGATGTACTGTCACAGACCAGTCCCTCTGAGACTACAGAGCTAATGGCTTGTGATGGTTATAGGAACAGCAACTGGAATCAATGGAGCAGAAAAATTTGAATCTATGTTTTCTGTATCAAAATATCTTCTGTGCTGCAATTTCCCTTTAAGATCAGGGACAAATTAGAAGTCAGCCGTGATCCTTCTGTTCTTGCAGACAATTAGTATCTACATTTCGCTCTAGGAAGTATAGATTCCAGTGTTTCAGAAAAGGAAAAAAGCAACCTGTCCAGGAGGAGGACAGTTAATTGAAGGCAGAATTATAGACCCAACTACATTGCAAAGAGCTTTTACTATAGATAAAATGCCAATATTCAATTATATGCAATTAGAAATTTTTATTTCCCATTCCCAAGAATTAGCAGATGTTTATAAATGACATATAGAGCCTGAAATGAGGGTAACGAACCCTGGAGCCTCCAAAGGACTCATTTTAAACTTACAGAGTAAATTTATTAAATGTGATATGGAAGGCAGAGGTAATTACATGCAGATATGGGAAATACTCTAGATAAGAAGATTCCCTTAGAGCACTAGTCACGTACCAATGTATGGCAATTACTGATTTAGATATGTCATAGTTGCTAAGCAGTGAATCCCAGCACTGTTGTTTACATGGAGGCGATAGTGCTGATCAGCTGCAGAATATGTAGACTAGAGAATGTCTTTGTTGATGTTTAGTGGGGATGTCCCATACCTGGAAATACTGATGAAGAGTTCTTAGTCTCACAGATCTCAGGTAGAAGGACTTACCACATTGTATCACATTGGGTAACTGTTTCATTAGAAAATTATATTTACAGACCTTACCTACTGTTTCTTCAGTTCCGTAATTGAGACTCCTCCATCAACTTTTACTTCAATATACTCAAAATATTCAGAACATAAATAATAAACTCCAATCATTCTGGTCACTTCAGCGACCAACTTTTAGACAACCTCTCAGTGAAGAGCTGGAAATTTGGTCTGACAATAAAAAAAGARAGTGAGTTTTACAATCTTATTCATATCTATCTAATGGTGTTTATTTCACCTTGAAGAGCTAAAAACTGACAGAAGAGTGCTGTTATTCTACAAAGCACTGCCTTCTTCACTGGGAAGCGACAGCATATGCGTCTTGCTACGGGTTCTAAGCCTGCTGAGGTGGTCACTGGCGTCCAGCCCTATATCACTGGCTGTGTGGAGTTCTCAGTACTATGGCACACAGACCCTTGAGCATAACTCCATTTTCAGAAAACTTTTACCTCTTCTGTTCCTGCTGAAAGCGGTGTGCTTCTAACATTTGTGTTTCTAATTCTGTGCTTGCTAATAACTTGCTGCTGATGCCATGGCTAACTTATGTATTGAATGCAGGTCCAAGAAGTGGCTACAAAACTGCAACATTGTACAGCTTCTTTGTTTACCCTGCTGTAACCAGATAGCATATTTTATTCTTCCCTCATAACTGCAAACCAAATAACAAATTAAGTAGTCCTCAGTATGAAATAAAGATGAGGGCTGTTTAAATCAGGCTGTTTAACTCTGTCAAAGTTAGGCATGCCGAATTAAAACACACAAAATTCTGTGTGCAATGTGTGCACTATGTTGCACATCCATTTAGCACATGCACCGATCTATGTATAATGCCTATTAGGTATCAGACATGTTCCACAGACTAAAGTAAGGCCATCTTTAGTCCAAGGATGAAAAAAAACCTGCATGTGTATATATGGTTTGAATGCCAACCAATAAGGTTGGCTACTTCCTAAAAGAAGAGCATGAATTCTAGATCTGTGCTTCATTGCCTGTCGGATTACTGAAAGCTCCCAGCACCCAACAGCTCCAGGTGGCCAACAGAAATGGCTGAGTATTTGGGATTTCCAGAGCCATGGGATATCTATTTATGCCTAGTAAATATGTTCAGAATAGCTATTGATAGCTATAAAGTTATGCAAAGCTTTTAACAGTGTTGGCTATTTACAGTGTTTACCAGTGGTGCTATTTGCTGTTTATCCTTATCTGCAACCATTTTCTATCTATTGCTTCTGCAGTGGCCACTGGTTTAATCCCAAAAGCCTGGCTAGGAGACCTGCTTTGTGAGTTGTTCCATAGTGTGAGCTATAGTTTTTGAAATGACATTGAATGAACTTGATGTTGTTTATACTTGTGACCAAACAGGCCACCCCTATTTTCAGTTTGGCAGTTCTTGTTGTTGCCTATTCTACTTGCCATCGACATTTTGAGACTGATTATTTAGTAACAACTGTCTTCTAATACCAGAAATGTGTGTTCCTTGTGAAAGCATTTGTCAGTGTTCCTCCACCTAGTCCCGCTTTGTCAGCATTTTCTGTGTCTTTTTCTTACCTATGGACTTTGTATTAAGTCTTTGCTGAGCCCCTGCCAGCCTTCACCATTTGAGACTAACCCTTAAAGATTTTTAAAATACATTTTACTGTAGGAAGAATAAACTTTTGCAGGCTAGTAGACATTAGTATATAGGGTAGTATGGAATAAGAGATGATTTAATCCCCACTTAATAGCTTTCCAGTTGTTTTTTTCAAGGATGTCTGTTCTTTGTGATAATCCCTTATGTTTGCTATTGTTCCATTTCCCGCTAGTCTCCCTCTTACAGCCTTTTTCACTTTAATTTCTGTGCCTTCCAGCAGGATGATATCACACAGGTAAACTGTTGTTTATAAACACACACCCCCAAATATGTGCATCTTTCATGTCCGTTTTGCCACTCATTTTCAGCGTTGGTCACACAGAGTTTGTTGCCATGATTTGTATTCACAGTAAAGGTTCTTGAAAGGGATGCAAATGATTCTACTGTTAAACTGAACTGCATCTAAACATTAGGTCTTTTCCTTCTTGAACCACAGCCTCTTCTACCCTGTGTAAAACCTTTCCCTTCTGTCACATCCCACAAAATGTATGCTGATAGTTCACTCACTGTAAAAGTGCTCTGTGTTTAATTGCCTTGTTCTGACGAGTGTTAAGAGCATCACTCCCTATATATGGATGAATGAAACAAGCTCCAGGGAACTCGAGAACTGAGGGATGGAGCTACATGTTCTCTGGTGCAAACCAAAGCTTGGGTTCCGTGGCAGTCTATGGAAATAGTCTGGGAGAAGGTAAAGTAAGTTGTAAAAGAAAATAGTTTAGTTTCCAGAGTGTAAAAATGGCACAAATCATTAACTCTACTAGGAAAATCAGTGTAGTCCTGAGTTTGGTGGAATCAAGTAGGGTACAAAATGTGAGCCAGAGTATACAGGTATTTGTCTTCATTATGATAAATTTTTATACAGTTTTTAGGTTACTAAGTTGAAGTTTGTCTTGCTTTTATTTTCTTAAAAGATTCTTCAGTGTATTTGGGATGGTAGCAGGCTGATGATTCTATGACTTAGGGCAGAAGTTTGGTGTTCAATAGTTAATATTAATGTAATGTTACAGTTTGGGAAATGGCTGTTGAAAGATCAGGTGAATTTAGACCGAATGACTACAAAAATGTAGTTTTATTCTGTAAGACAAACCTGTAGAAATGTCTGATAGTACTCAGGATAACAGCATCACATCTCACATGAAAGAGAGTGCTTAACAGCTTCAGACATTTTATGTAACAAAGAGTAAATCAAGTAGATGTCATGTCTTTTATTCCTGTACCATCTGTAGACTACAATGGCTGAAAGTCATTGATTGGGTGTAAGATATAATGATATAACATATTCTGCAGAGGAGGTTCTTCATTTAATAGTAACTTGTGAAAATATATCTAGAGAGCCGATTAGTAAGCAACTAAATAGTTCATTTTCACAAACAATTGAAATTGGTCCTCCTGACCCTCTGTTGTGTTGCATTATCACAGCTTTGACCTTTGAAACAACATACATAGAGTGTGTTTAGTAGAATTAAGATGTAACTCAACCTTTTAAATACCAAAGACCAATATCATTTCTATGGTAATGTAAATTCAGCATAACTGCACCAAGTTAAATTTGAAAAAGTGAAAAATATAAAACTGTGATATTAAAAATTAAGGTAAATTACTTTCTACTTGCTGGATCTCCTAAGCATAAGCATTTTCCCTTTTATTTCACTGCTTCTTAAGTCTTTATTTAAACAAATAATAATGTAATGAGACAACAGTACAAAGACATATATTCTCTTGTTCCAGTATAAAAAAKAAATGTGCCTTCAGCAAATTTTGTTAGCTTACTTGTTTTAAAAGGCAAGAGCTAAAGACCAAGTCATCTACTGATCCAAGAAAAGTGATATGACAGCAGAAGCTTGCCTGGAGAAGAAAGAATTCTTCTGTGGTTTTGGATTGTGTTTTGATCCCCTTTTATCCATGGGGACCATAAAAAGCCAGGTCAAGATGGCTGGCTTCCATGTGATCTGCAGAATGGTCCATATTTGATCTTGGAGTAGTTCAAGCCTTTGCTAGAAGACTTGTTAAGTTACAGTGTTTCTGATATCGAAGGTATCAGAATGGCTTCTTGATATCACTGCTATGCTAGAAGCTGATTAGGTTCCTGTCACAAATGTTGACAGTAGTTCTCAGTATTATTACTTTTTATTATTCAGTGGGGTTATTTTCTTTTTGGTTTTGAGATGTTTATATGGAATAAATGTTTTTCTTACTTTCATACCAGTATTTAAAATCTTTATACCACATTTAAGTGTGCAGTGTCTGTATCACCAAACCACAAATGGCTCTTAAGAATATTTTATTTTACAGGAATAATAAAGAATAGTTATGGCCCCTTTTTTGGAAGTGAAAAATAGGTGGGATATTTGTAGTTGTCTTATTCAAAATTTAATGAATATGTGGTAGCTTGTTTCCAGTTTGTTTTATTTGGGKTTTTTTTGGGGGGTGGAGTTGGTTTTTTTCTCTATAAAGCACAAGGCATTTCAGATTGGAAACAAAAACATGCAAATAGTTATTTCAGTAGTTGTATCTATTGTTCATTAATTATTAAAATACAGCTGATTATGTAGTGCTGTAATAAAATTGTATTACAAGGTAGAAGTATTTCTTGAAAAGCTATTTAATTTTAAATGTCTATGTTCTGCATCCTAAGTGTGACTGACTTTGAGGACACTCTATGTCTTTATCTTTAGTAAAACCTTGTGTTATATTTTGGCAGTCTGACTCGCACTCCTCACTGATCTCAAGTATTCTTATGCTTCCAGAAGTGTCCCTTTCATTTCAGTATGGATATTAATGAAATTGGGTATTGGTCAGGGTTGCTAATACTGACCTTCTATTAAAATTTTTATTATTGGTGATGATGTTTCTACCATCTGAAGGAACTTGACCTATTCATTTTCAGTTTCTGCCACAGAGGCCACATTCTACCAATCCTGACTGCATGACTCCACATGGAACTATCCTGCATCAAACCTTGGATTTTGATGAGTTCATACCACCAATACCACCTCCACCCTACTACCCACCAGAATATACCTGCACACCAGTGGTAGAGGCGCAGAGGTGATTCTTCTTCCCTGTAGTTACAGTCATTGCATAGTTCTGAGCTACAGACTATGAAGCTCTTTCAAAGAATATGAAGCCAAGTAATGTCCTTCACTTACATTAGCTGCTTCTTTTCCAGAGAGATTACACACATTTTTTGCAAACTTGTTAGGATGCACCTGGAAATATTTGTGTTAAAGCACTGCTGTAATATAGAAGTGATTGAACTTAGCTAAGACAAGGATAACAATATCTGAAGTTAAAGCAGAGATCAGCTTATAGGTAATCCTTTCAGAGTTGTTAACATTATACACTTGAAGTTGAATATGAGATTTAATTTTCTAAGGAAATCATTACAGTTAATGTGTATTATTGTGGAGTAGTGAAGGACATTAATGAATGCAAAAAGAGCTGGTAGAGATGGGTGGCATCCAAAATGAAATACAATTTTTAAAGCTACCCTGTGAATGAGGGCTTCTTTTTGGTTGTCTAATAAATTTCTTCAATATAATTCTTTGTAGTATATTGGCTTTGAATTCAGAAAACGCTCTACATCACTGTGGTGTAGGTAATAGTTTACCAAATAAACCCAATGCAATTTCTTAATAATTAACTTTGCTTGTTTGTGTTTTTAAACAGAGGTCTCCATTTGGACTTTCCTCATTCCCCATTCACTGCTTTATATGAAGTAACCATTAACAGCCCAGGAATGCTGTATCCAACTGAGCTGCCCCCTCCTTATGAGGCAGTGATTGGAGAGACACCTGCCAGTCAGGTAAGGAAAGCCAAAGGAAATTCTTTACATAGTCTTCAAATTTTCATGATGTGAAACTATTTTAGATAAATCTAATGATCTAAAATAATTTAGGAGTTAATTGTACTTTGGGGGAACAACCATTAGAAAATATTTGTATTCTTTAAACACATTTTTCAGACCATTCTCTTTAAAAGGGTTTAACTAACAAATTTTACTTAATGTGTATTCTCCTTATGTTCTTGTGCATGGTTGGGCAAATGCTTATGTGAGTAGTAATATTTCAGCTGTTATCATCTGTTAAAAAAGTAGTATGATACTGGACTGTCTGTAACAAAAACCTAGAAGAATGGATTGGAATCACCGAAGCACAGTGTTTTTCCTTATTTGAAAAGGATAATGATGTTTTAAAATGAGATTACATTTCTTAATTTCTATAGGTAATAAATTAGGAAGCAGGTTTATTTTCTTAAAAACCCCTACAGCTGTAAAATATTTTTTTATTCCAACTACTGATGATAGTGGATTTGCTTCACTTTAATATACTACGTTTAGTTGGAGCTCATTACAACAGTGTAGGTTTAATAAGGAAAAAGATAACTGTGTGTCTTGTGACATGTAATGATAATAACTTCTGTATGTTTGTGTATGTGTGTATATATAGCATAGAGCTCATGGGACATTCGGTTTTGCTCTGCATGTGATCTGAGCCAAGATAATTATGAATTCCCATTTTAAACTCTATGTGGAGGTAGAACATGTACTTGAAAATTCCTAACAAAAATCTCTGTAAATAACCTCAGATTAATGAAGTTAAAAATACGCATTTGCAGTCCTCCACTTATGTCAGATTTCAGATCATGTTCTTGAAAAGTACTGGGAGCATCTGGTAGTAGTATAGGTTCTTATAATGGTATGTTCTAGCCTTGACAGGATGCCTTGAACTCAGTGCCAAATTTATGCTTTAGTAGTTGTAAGATACAGCCTCCATAAGGAGGCTCCTGGCAGGCACCAAAGTGCTAGAAACTGATTCCTGCCTCAGTGTTACATTAGCTGATAAGAAACCATATGGAGCAAAGATTTGAATGATAAAAGGATAGGGACGTGTTCTTCCTATGAAATAGCAATGAGTAGTTCTCTATCTATTGCTTATACTTCTGGCTGTTACAGCTTTTAATAGCTTCTGCTGTTATATGGCAGAAACAGTTACTCCTGAGAGTGCATAACACCTTTATTCTGAACTTTAAGAAAGGATCCAGTATAATTCAGACAAATATTTACATTACACTTTTTGCCTTATTTTTTACTATACAATGTCAACTCAACTGAAACTAGAATTATAATGTATCTGCATGTACAGCCAAAGCTAATTTGAGCAAAGTTTTGCTTGAAGTGATTTGTGATAATTGAATCAGCTGTCACAAATCAGAAAATACTTAAAATTGCTTTTAGAAACTGTAATTTCTTTCAGGTTTCAGTAAAAACTCAAGGAGTCAAACATTCTAGATATTGGTTATCAGGTCTTAATAGTGAACAGTGGAAATAGGTGTGTTCAGGTTGCCAAGTTGCACACATTACAGAGGGGAGTACTTTACATTTCCCCAAAATATAACATTGAAAAGTTTGCTAGTGATTTTTTTTCACATTGGGGGAAACCACAACTGGAGCCACAAAACTAAAGAAATTGTATAAATTCTTACTATTATACACAAGATTATTAAGACAATTAATAAGACAAGTGTTTGAGAAAAAAAGAACGTTGAGATGCACAGTCCCTGACAAAAATGCAACTAAAAAACTCCAAGATATGCCTAACTTTGCAGCTTCTATGACTGACAAAGCAGGTTCTGACAACTCTTCTAATCCTTGCCTTGTATCATACCTTCCACCACCTGCCACAATAAACAGCCCAAACGTTGCACTACCTTTGATTTATTTGGCTATAATAAAATGAATCAGTATAAACTGCTTGTGACTGAAGTTCTTTTCTGAACAGCAAAACTAGAGTTTCCAAGGCCATCTCCTTTCTGAAATATTTTTCATCCAAGTTCCATCCTTTTTCCTTTACAGTAACTCAGAGGAACCTGCAAGCCCTGAAGGAGTTGGTATTTTTCAGTGATTAAAAAAAAAAATTGGCAAAAGCAATATGAATTATACATAGTTTGGGGGGAAAGGGAAGGATCATGTCTCTGATAAGAATTCGTATGTACTACCAAGTAAGGTTTAGAAAAGTGTCTCTTTATACTTAAGCACAAAATCACTTTGAGCGCTCTTGTAATTGGGATTACACTTTGTGTGAGCATCGACATCCAGCAGCACAATAGCACCAGCATATGACAAAAGTATAATTTAACAAGACATAATTTAAAGCAGCAAAATCATGCTCTTGCAAGAAGAGCATGAGCTTTAAGTAGATGTATTGACTGTTATTTTTTGCCATCTGGGGTCAGTGTCAGTGCCTTGCCTATTCACCTCTGGCCACCTGGGTTCCAGAAGTGTTTGTTCTAATCACAAGTGAAAATGAGTGGTTATTTTTAATTTCTAAATGGTGATAATGATATAGTTTCTTACCAGGAGTGAGTTTATATATGCCTGGTAGTTGCTGGTTCAGAGAGCTTGTAGGAGCAAAATAACAACAGGTGCTGAATATCAGAAGTGAAGTACTTTGTCAATGCTAACTAAAGCCTACACGGTGACTTTGTAGCCATATACTTTTCTTGACAACAAAAGCCCTAACGTGTTTTTTTGCAGTCAGTGTCTGTAAATGGAGGAATGGAGCCAAAGTCTAAGACGGTTTTAGGTCTACAAGAGGAACAAAATGGAGTGCTAAATTCGTACATGATGCAAATGCTCCCATATAATATGCACCAAGCTACAGTACAGTATGAACTGAAATAACTAGACTTATAAATCCCTCAAAGGCAGACTTTGCAATGGAAATCATGGCAGAACTTTAACTACAGCGTGCTTCTGGAAACCGTTATGTAATAATGTCATAATTGTAAAACCTCTTACTGTGCATCAAGCAATAGGTTTTGTTTGTTTTTAACAACAATGGATTGAGGTCCTTAGAATTTTATTAAATTGTATCACATTAGACTCAATATTCCATGCATTTCACGGACAACAAATGTCAGTGCTAATTGTGCTAATTTAAGTGGTTGCATCTACGTAAAAATTGCTGTTGTCATCTGTAGTGATTAGGAATTCCCATTTTATGACTATGAAAAAAAGTGTTTTTCACACTGTTTTCCATGCAAAGTATCGACTACGATATAGAGATCCGGGTTCTGGGTGAATTATACCAGTGACTGTTTTATAAGGTTTACTAACCTGTAGGCTGTGCAGGCTTGTTAAAAGCATGGCTTTTCTTTCCTTTTCCTGTTGATTAGTGACTGTCTTTATCAGCTTTATGTCTGAGGGTGTGCAAGTCAATAAGGTTTTGTTACCCTAGGCTGTGCAGGAACCTGTATGAAACCACGTGCCATCCCTCCGTAAATCAAAACTCTGACTTGACTAAAAATTGTCAGTGTTATCTCCTACAATTAAAACCATCGTTCTCCTTCCCCCAAGCAAGAAGGTTAATCAATTCCAAATGCATATGAAATACATTCAGCAATTATTCTTGTGAATGGAGAAAGAACAAGAGAAGGAAAAGGAAGAATTAACACATTGATCAGATAAGTTTAAATGGCTTATGTTTTGCAAATTATGGCTAAATACTGAAAAAAGTAGGAGGAGAAGCCAAAATTCAAATTATATCCTTGATTTCTTCTGCATGCCTGAAGTCTTGAAATCTCTCGTTTTCCCACTATTAAGGATACTAGTTATCAATTAGGGCCTTAAGAGATAAACCTTAAAGATGATGAGTGCTTTTCTGTATGTGGCAGATTTTATATAGAGGGGAATATTCCCAGTCTTCCATTTGGTCTCAAGAACCAATTTCTGTATGTGTAAATTTGTCCCATCTATTTGTCATATTGTTGGGGTTTGGTTGTGGGGTTTGTTGTTTTTTTGTGGGTTGTTTTCTTAAGTTCCAGCAGTTGTAATTAGAGAAAACTATAATATAATATAGTCTGCAGTATACAAGCAAGCATCCAGAAGTTAAGCTGAGAGGCTGTGTCCTTTGATTCACATAGTAATGAGTCACCTCTAAGAATGTTATCTTGTTTATGCAGCCCCATGTCTTTAGGTATGTTGCTGCAAGGTTTTCAGCCTCTGTAGGAGCCTCTGAGATTGAGGCAGAGCCTGAGAAGGGATGTGATGTGCGGTGGATGAGCTTTTGTGTCCCTCTAAATTCCAAAGGATGTGAAAGGCTGATAAAAATCTCATTGCATGGAGGAGAGTGCTGAGAACAGTTCCTCTCTGTAGTTTCCCTGAGTAAAACATGAGTGCTTACCCTAGGGGAGCTGAAGGACTCTCAATATTAACACCTAACCACAAGGTAAAATAGTTTGTCTCCCACCCATGTTGGAATACACCTTGGGTCTATGGTGTGTTCTGTGCAAGCTCTGTTCCAACAAGATGTCAAAGCAGAGTACTGATAGCTGCTCTGTGGCTTGTGTCAAATGAGCTTAGTTGTCTTATTCCCAGGTCAAAAAATTCTGTCAATGTTATAATTGTTCCCTTTGGCAAACTAAGCAGAGAATAAAAAAAAAAAGGACATGAAGATTGAACTGTCGTAATCTAGAAATGTTTGTGTAATAGGAAACTAAGGTATGTAAATACAATGTATGTATTTCTTCTGCCTGTAAAATAGTGTAATTTTTTTGAGAGAGATGCAATATTTTGATTTCAAGAATTGCTAAGCCAGCTTTTTGCACAAGCCTTAAGTTTGCTTTATATGGTGTATAATAATGTTATTATTTTAAATTTACTAGATCAAAGCTACAGATGGTTCTTTTTCATTAGTACAGGTTTGCCAAAACCTCAGCCTTGCATGTAACTAATTTTATAGGTATTAGGCCATTTTATAGGTACTAGACAATGTCACTACAGCTGCCAGGTGACTGGGAGAATGAAGAAGGTCAATAAATGTTTCAGCACAAATATTCAGCAGATATTTTCCCGTCAATAATTAAGAATTTGTGAAACCACCTAGATTTTAAAAGAACCCCTAGATTTTTAAAAAGAAACAAACACCCTTAAAACATTGTATTATTTCTTCCAAAAGGTAGTCTGATTGAATTTTCTCCATCAACAAAGAGCATTTGAGAACACTCCTTTTCCAGTTAGATCCCAGCAGTTCCACAGTTAGTTCCCAGGAATGGTCTGCAACTAATTTTTTTTTTTTAACACAGATGCGATATTCTGCTTCAGTAAAGAAAGATCCTTTAAGAAATTTCTAAGCAAATTGTTTAAAAATATGAGTGATTTCACCTTTGCTTCCCAGTCCTCTATCCATCTATTGCTGAGTTAAAGTATTTCTGGTACTGTTCTTTGTTTAGAGTTGTATTCGCTAACCCTTAGACTTAAAATCACTTTTACAAGCTAAATTTTTATCAGAAAGAGTTTCCTGGTCACTTTATCATAGTAAACTATGGATAGATAGATAGATATAAAAAAAAAATTAGTGAGCACAGTAAGTTATGCATATATATGTGTGCATTAATCTACACTGGCATGTGCAGTGGAAGCTCTTTCCTTAATAGCTTCAGAGTAATAGTGTCACATTCAATTTTTTAGAAGGCCAGATACAAATTAAGCTCTTGACAAAAAGGTTTTCACAGAGGTGACTGATGGTTATTTCTAGACTCTGTCACCAACCGTAATAAGCTTTTACTAGTTAATTGTGGCCCTACAGACAGAAGCAGGTATGATATTTTCTGCTAAAGATGGTATCAATCTCATTCCCTTCAACGTTTTTTTTTATGTTTTTGTCATTTATTGCTACCAGCTATTTATTGGAACCATTTTTTTAATAATCATGATCCCAAAGAACTGCTAAAAATCTAATGAGATTGGCAACAAGGTCCAATCCAAAGTCTATTAAAATCAATAGAAAGAAGATTTCCTAAATTTCAGATGTTTATGGATCAAGTCTTTCCAGCAGGACTGATTCTGTGTTTTGTTCACATGATTCTCAAAAGTGAAGGGAAGTTACCCACTTAGATCCATCCTTTCAGAAAAAAGCTGAGTCCTAGTATTATCTCCCTTCAGCAGTCTCTGATAGGCTGGAGAGCACCCTGCATCGGCCACGTTGGGTGGCAATGATGTTATAGGGCTTAAAAATACATTAGGTGTTAACATCTCAGCAAATAACCAAAGGAAAATACTGCTCCTGTGTTTGTTTTTATGGTTTCTGTTGTTCTCTATCCTATTTTAGGGTGATACAATGTGGTGGAGAAAAAGTATAAGATGGAAAAATGAAGACTGTAGAAAAAGAGATTGCTTGTAATAAAACCATTAGTTTTAAGCATTGCAGACATTAAGTTTTGTAATGTGGGCCTGCAGACCCGGCTGCCTGTGAATTCAAGATGAATTTAGCTTGTAGATTCTGGAAAAATGAAAAATTGCTTTAAGCACGTTCCTTTGCCCTGCATTTGTTCCTGACCCAAAGACTTTGTAAAATACTGTATCTTTAAATAGCTTTCAATCTGAATAGCAGTTTATATGATAGTTATTTCACATTGTCAGGTGTGTTCTTAAGATCATCAGCGCTATACTTTGTTTTGGTAAATTGCAGATTAATGTGCTGTTTCATTAAACAATTTTCATTTAGGTCACTGGTACTGATCAGCAAGTATCCGAATCAAGCGTGGGTGAGAGGAACACGACCCTGGACTTCAGCACACAAGGTAATCATAGCATTGTGTTTGTCTGCTTGAGAAAGATGTAGTAGGATTTTTGAGTGGACTTTTCCTTCTCTTCTGCCCTTTCCGATGGAGAAGGAAGGATTTGCTTTCAGATTATTCATGGCAAGAAGAACCTTTTCACAGTCATAAACTGATGTGGCTGGAAATGCAGAGGAGAGTTTTGCTCAACAAAGCATGCTCTATAAAGCCCTTTGAGGCAGATATGGCAACTGTCATTTCTCTTTGAAGAGTCATGCACATAACTGGCAGTTTATTTCTCATTGTCAGCAACCGTGGTGCCTTCCTGATAGTCCACATGCCTTCTCCATATAGTAGTTTCCTGCATGGCTTCCAGAAGCCTGAATAGGAAGCTTGCTGCCTGAAGCGTAGATGTTGTGAATACAAGTAGATGAGTAGCAGCACAGAGCCTGTTTGTTTAAAGTTTAAAAGTTACTAGAATAGGCCTCCTTACCATGCCTGTTGATTTGGAGGGCTTTTTAAACATTACAGCCTCAGTGGATCATGAGATGTTGAGCAGTTTGTATGAAATAATTATTTTAGTAAAACTTCCATTAAATACTTTTTCCACATCATATTCATATCATACTAATGAATAACTAGCAGGTGTTCTCAGTTAGTATACTTATGGGCAGAGACGTGGTGGCAGAGTGGTCCAAGAAACAGAAACAGTCCTCTCTCGCCTAGCATCCAGAATGGGACTGACAGCCTAACAGATAAGTCAGGAGCATCTGTTCCTACACAGAGTATCTGTTCTGTGAAGAAGGATTTCAGTTTCCAGAGCCACCAGTGGTCACCTTTAACTACTGCTAAATAGTAATTTTTTTTTTTCAAAACCCTGGTGTTTGACAATTGCAATGGAGCATGACAACTGAAGGTGACTAGTTTTTAAGTGCTGCTGTTAACAAGGGCTGTCTACAGAGCTAGTTCCCAAAGCTCATAAGTACATTTGGACTTCACATCCACATATGAAAGCCTAAATTTTAAGGCCAGTTGCTAGAATTTTGACTATTGGGAAGCAGGGGACCAGCTCTCAAGCCGGGGTTTTGACATTACATAATGTGCTGTGTGCACATGAAAGGGAACTAGGAAGGTCCTTGGGCATGTTTTATTCATGTAAAATCAGTCAGGTGTCACCATCTCATGTCTTTTGAACAGTGATTGCTTCTCATCTGCTTCAGGCCCCTCCTCCTGCTGTCTATACTACCAGAAAAACCATGCCAGTGGAAGAGTAGAATAGTAAGAAGCTGTAAATACAGCTTAAGGCCCTTGAGTCCAGGCAGCAAATGGTACAACCAACCACACTCTAGTTATCAATTAAATCGAATCAAACCAGAGAGAGTTTGGACAATGAAGATCTGTGCTCTGAAGACAGGCACAAACTGGATGCTTTCATTTATCCATACAAACTTTATAGATATTTCAAAGCCTGAGTTAAGGGAATATGTTGCAAAGAATCATCTAAATAGGTAAAAAATGTTTGAGGACTCATCACAAATATAAATGGTCCAATAAACCACTGCAGCTTTGCACCTAACACATAATAAGTGGTGCATATTATGCATTTTTAGCATAATGTAGATGTATAGATGTATTTCCATTATTGATTATTACGTCCTTTTTGGCAATCTTATTGCTTTTTAAGTGTTTGTTGTGGTTTAACCCGGCAGGCAGCCAAACACCACACAGCCACTTGCTCACTCCCTCCCCACCCTCAGTGGGATGGGGGAGAGAATCGGGAAAAAAAATGTAAAATTCGTGGATTGAGATAAAGACAGTTTAATAGAACAGAAAAGGAAGGGAAAATAATTATAATGATAATAATGATAAAATATACAGAATGAGTGATGCACAATGCAATTGCTCACCACCCACCAAACGATGCCCAAGCAGCGATCCCCCTCCTCCACCAACCCCCAGTTTATATACTGAGCATGACATCACATGGTATGGAATACCCCGTTGGCCAGTTGGGGTCAGCTGTCCTGGCTATGCTCCCTCCCAGCTTCTTGTGCACCTGGCAGAGCATGGGAAGCTGAAAAGTCCTTGACTAGTGTAAGCACTACTTAGCAACAACTAAAACATCAGTGTGTTATCAACATTATTCTGGTACTAAATCCAAAACACAGCACTATACCAGCTACTAGGAAGAAAATTAACTCTATCCCAGCCAAAACCAGGACAGTGTTACAAGTTTATTTCATGGAAGCCCCAAAAGAACAGTTGTTGTGATTCATTTTATGTAAGAAGAAAATGTCCTTCATAAAATCCAACCTCCTGAATATTTGATTTTCATTTTGATAGTTAATTTCCCTGTACTGCAGAAAGCTTTCTGCTTCCTAGACCCCAAAACATGGGAGCACTTAACAAATGTTCTCTAATTCACTAAAAGATCCTATTTTTCTATTCCTGAACAAAACAGTTAAAATACACTTGTCTCATCAATATGGTTAGCAACAACTGTTACGCAAGAAAGGGCATCAGAGGCTGCTGAGATGAATAGAATTATGTGATTTGTATTTTGTAAATATTTTTATTTTAGATGTAGGACATTAAGGAATTCCAGTCTGATATGGGAAAAGTGTTGTCTGTATTATTGGAGCCTGGAGACTGGATTATCTAGTTTTRTTTTCTTTATTTTTGTCATGACTTTGGGAATAATGCAGAGCCAAATACTTTCATACAAGTGGCCATTTTCATCCATAACATACATTTGTAGACATGACAGAAGAAGTGATAACAATCTCAATTTTTAATACAAAGGCCTTCAAAGATGATGTGACCTTGCATAGAATGTTTCGCTTCTATCTGAAGTGTGTGTGTCACATATTTTGTGTGCCAGAGATGTTATACGATGGTGAATTCTCATTTGTAAAGAACTTCGATACATGCTTCAGGGAAATGATGATTGATTAGAAAGTGTTAGGTGCAAAGCTAATATTGACAGTAGTGATAGGTTTAAAAGTGATCAGAGCCATGTTCTTTCAGCATTTGTGTAAAGTTTTACTTTTTCTACCACAGGCAATCTCTCACTGTTTACCAGAGAAACCAGCAGTGAAAGAGCTGTTCCTGTCCAAATGTAGTTACAGTTAATAGTTTGGTATCAGTGCTCAAGTACGCTTATTAGTTGAAGAAAATACTTGAGGACAGCACAAATTATCTTTGCTGAAGGACACTAGAAACAAGTAAATGACTTCAGTCTTTTTTGCTTTGGCATTCTGTCATCTGAAAGCTTTTGGGTAATTGTTGATGTACTTGCCAATTACTAAATTTAAATCAGTATATTTGAAACAGGGCTGGGGGGGAATGGGAGAGGGGCAAGAAGTCTTTATTTCTCTCTGAATCTCTTGTTTTGCAGTTTGTGTTGAGAGCACCTCTTTGGTCTCTGAGGCTGTTGATATCCCAGACCGTAGCTGCTCCTCTGAAGACCTTTGTTCGCTGGAAGTTCAAGGATGTCTCCATTCTGCAGATCTTTCTTCCTACTGTACAACCCCCAAAGGGGCTACGGACCAGAGCTGCAGCACTCTGGATTACAGCACCCGCTGCAGGTTCCATAGAACTCGCTCAGAGGGTTTTCCTGATGAGGATGACAGTTCCCACAGCCGAACCTCTACAGACAGGTCTCAAGGACAAGAAAAGAACTGTGCCCATGGCAGGTCCTTGGACTGTTCCTCAGAGAATTTCAGCCCCTCAGAAAGAGAACTGCAGAGTTCTGCTCAAGAGAGCAATGCCACGCCGCCTTTGAAGCAAAAGAAAATCTGCTGTGCGGTCTTTAGCCAGCTTCCTGTCCCTTCCCAGACCTCTCCCTGTTTTGGGCCCGCAAATACTTCATCATACACAAGTGGCCACGAAAGCGCTGTCCAGCAGCATCACATTACAAAATACCGAATTTCAAATATAGTCCGATCAACTAGTGACCCTGTATCATGTTCGTCTTATACAGAAGGTAGGTGTAGTACCACAAGGCTCATGGAGCATGGAACAAATGAGTGGTATGTGATTTATGCAGCAATTGGTGCTGCTGGAAATTATATGAAACATTCCAATGAGGGTTGACTTATGTGTGAAGGCTATAATTCCATGCATTTTCTAGATTTGAAAATTTTTAAGAAGAATGGAAATGGGAAAAGTGACAGAGTGAAATTAATTTTGGCTTTTCTAAATTGTACCAGCCTTTCTGCAGTGCTCAGAAAACCATCTCTTGACTAGATGCTTCCACCTCTCTATTAGTGTTATATTGAGAAGCTAAACCAAGAAGTTGAATGGTAGCTGGGGTCTATTTAGGAAATGATTAACTGAGCTGTCATGTTTGTAATACAGCAGGTTGTGTTTCCTGAAGGTGACACTGACATTGACAGTATTGGTGCATGTCAGAGGCAGTCAGTGTGACTGTAGTGGCAAGTTGGACTATACGGTGAAAAGTTTTAAAGGACAAAGAAATGAAAGATGAGGCACATGACAAGATGATAAATGAAAAGGAAAGCTTTTGACTGTCGTGGATAAGCATCTTCTGATATGAATCTCCTTTTAGACGAGTAGGGAAGAAGAGAGGAGATGTTGTTAGCTGAACAGTGTATCTTCATAAAAATAGGCTTGTTAGTGGAAAAGAAATGTTTGATTTAGTAGAGAATGGCTTGATCAAATAATAGCAGGAATGCAGAACTGTCTAAACCATTTGAAAAGTGCAGGTTTTACAAAAGGATGTAAGCTGTTTAGAGAGATTCAAAGGGGTAACCTGGAGAAGTGGTTTGAAAGTAAAGGTTAAAAGCTTTGTAAGATGTCATAGATTGTGCTGTTACAGATGCGTTCACTGGGCTTTCTAAGGGATCTAGAGGAAGAATCATGTGACTAAATCAAAACAAAAGTAGACAAAATGCTGAAATAACTGGTTTCATTTAGGAAGATCATGTGTTGGTTCTATTGCACTTCTTGCATCATTATTCTGTTTCTATGAATATCAGAGACCTCATCCTTAGCTCAATAATTGAATGTCTTTTACCTTTAGAAATCTAGCCTCAGCATCCTGTCCATGAAAAGTGAATCTTTAATCTAGAAGTCTGCATTTATTTTATGAAATTTACTCTGCTAGGATATACATGCTATGAAGCTGCTGTGCAGAGAGTAAGTAGGAATTTCTGAATCCTTTCTACTGTGCCAAAGACAGGAAGAACAGCCCTTTCTCTCCTGGATCACGCTCTGCAAGTTTTCCATATTGTGCTCCATATGCTCTTTGAGTAATGTTTGAGAGAGAGGTTGCTGTAGGCAGCCGTATCTACATGTTCTAGCTGACTGCTGGGACACCTGGTAGAACAGATGCTCTGCCTTCATTCTTAACGCGTCCTAATACATCCATCATCTTTTCTGGAGAAGTGGCATTATGGGAATTATTTGAGTAGTTTCTAAGTTCTTAGCCCTGCATGAGTTGAGGGACATGGGTTGAACATTACTGAGATGTAACTGGCCTTAGCAAAGATTGTAATAAAGGAGCAGAGATGGTTCTAGAGATACTGATATACACACAGCAGAGCGGGGAGCAAGAGAAGAAGTAACTCAGAGGGAATGTGTTTGTGCTGACCTAGTTTGCCATTCTTTTGCTGCCTACAAGAAGACTCTCTAAAATGAAATCTTTAAGAGAAGCACTTGAGTCTAGATGTGCATATTTCTTTCATTATATGTTTGACAAACTGCAGTTTGCAAAATTTTACTCTGTGAAGGTTTTCACAACTTCACATCACTTCCCCTTCCTCTACTTTTTAGAGGAACTGGGAGTTGAACTCTATTTGGAAATCATACATCTCTCAACTTTAGAGAGTTGAACTTTATTTGGAAATCATACATCGGTTAGAAGCAGCACAATTCTAGTAACATGTACCGGCTGTTGGTAGCAGCCCTGAAGCTTATTTTTCCTAAGCTGTGACACATAGCTGAAGTTCTTTATAGTCTTTATAACTTTAAAAGGCATTTGATCTAGATTTTTCATGACTCGCTATTAGTATATAGATATCACTGCAGAATTTTAAAATACATCCACAGAGCTGAACGATAGGCAAAGATAAAGGGAACCAACTGAGCTCCAGCAACTAACCAACCCAGAAGAAAAAGTGTTCGGGGTTTTTTTTCAGTAACATACACTTATTTTTTTAAAATTGTCCTGGAGTAGAAGAACTGGTCAAATAGACTGACCACATGAAAGACAGAGCTGTAACTACGTATCGTGAATACTAATAACTCATGTAAGAGACATACTGTGGATTTTGGAGAACTGAGGGGTGGGGGAGCTTCAGGCATGTTCACAAATGGGAAAATACAGTGGTCAGATTGGTAAGTGGGGTTTGGTTTTGTCTTGGGATCCTGTCTTTCTACTTTAAGAAAAATTATTAATTTATCTTCTGATTAACCTCCCCATACAAGTCAATGTGAAGAGATTTAGAAGTGCAACCTTGAAATTTACTGCGTAGAGTTTTGTTAAATGGGTCTTGAATGTTACTGTGATTGCACTGCACATGGTTTGGAACATAAATTATTTGACACAGGGATGTTGCACATGTGCAACAGCATAGGGACACAACAGCAATGAGATCTAATAAATTAGTAATCTGGGAATTTTAACGCTGGCATAAAATTCTGGGCTTTTAGGTCAATAAAACACAATTCATGTGCTTCAAGCACATCTTGACATGATGGGGTCTTTATGGTACGTATAGACAATAATTCTCCCATTAATCCTTTAATGCTGAAAGTGAGCTTGTTAATTTGTTTTGAAATATCTGTCATTCCTAGTAGAGAAATTATAGATGAAAGTTTAGTTTAATAGGTGCCTTTATAGTCACTGTGTAGTCCCTGGACAATGTAAGTATGGTGGGTTCACATATAATCTCTGTAAGAAATAGTTCCCTCTTAAAAAAAAAAATTACTTATAAATGAGTAGTTTGCACGTTTTTCTGTCTTTTTCCCACAAAGTTTATCATAGCAAAGGAGGAGAAAATCAACTTCTAGCACTGATGTTTGTTACAATAAACTTAATCTATAATCAAATATGATAGACTATGTGGCTATATCAGTTAAGTGCCTGACTGATTATTGTAGTGTCTGTGTTCCAGATAATTCAGGATAGTGTCTAGTGGTGTAGTTTTGACTGTGCCACAAGTACATTAAGCAGTATAATAATGGATGGGAAGACAGAACCTCTGAAGTGTCTCCTCTTAATAAGCATGCCATGATTCATGTGTTGCAGTACTTCAGCATAATAAAGCAAATTAAAGACAGAATAGAAGCTGTCTCTTTTGATTTCTTACAGATTTTTGATGTTTGTAGCATCTTACCTTTGTTTTCCTTCATTTAATTATTCACTACCAGAGAGGATGATACCAGCTTTTCATTATAAACTTTCCCTGAAGATACCGAAGAAAACCTCTTCTAATCTACCTAGAAGTTCAAAATAGTTTTCAGTCTTGGAAACAGATGTAAACAGCCTTAGCATAAATATGAGGGTTTATTCCATCTTGACCGTCACAAGCTTGAAATCAAAAAGACTGCACTGGTAATTACTGTATAGTGTGATCTCATCATCATTAATCCTTGTGCTGGCATCCCAGAAACTCTCATTAGAAGGCAACTATGTCCAGAGCTGTTTGTAGATGCTCTGTAACCACTTGTTATTGATTGGATCATCAGTAACCATAGTGGTCACCTACCCATTAATTTAATCAGTGGTGGATAGCATTTGTCCTGCAAAGAATGAGAATCTATAAAAAAAGGAGGTAGAAATATTGAATAAAATGCTGGTTTTGTAGAAATAAGAGGGATTCATCTTTCTTGTTTTTCCCATTTTCTAAGATAAACTCTGTCTGCCGAGAAAATACAGGAGAGTCTGAGGTTTGCCCCTAGCAGGGAGCTTTCTGTAGCTTCAGTGCTTAGGCCTGAAATATTTATGATTTGATAGCTTTATAACAAAGAGGAAACCATCAAGCAGGAACTATATCTTTCTATTTGTATTTATTTAACAGCTTATAGGACATTTCTGTGTATAGTAGCTTCTCTTTATGAATGGACATCTTGAAAGTAGTATTTCTTCTGAGTAGTTTCATTCTGTAAAGGAGATAATAAAAGATTCCAATGTATTTTTCCTTGGTTTGGGCAGAGGATAGCAGGGGTTGATTGTGCTCTTTCTGTCTCTCTCCCTTTGGTTCAAGGTGATAATTGTTCCTGGACCTCTATATGTAGCCAGCGTCAAGATGCAGGATTATCTCCAGCTACATTAGAAACAGGTGAGGATCAGTTTTCTAAAGCAGGATCATATGGGTTTCCTTTTGTTTTAAAAATAATTAAAAGCTTCTGATAAAGAAACAAGGTCTAGAAAATTTGGGGCAGAAAAATCACTTACTAACAGCATACATATATGATGTACAATGCTGATGGAACTAGCCTTTGAGTGAAAATAAATGCTGCAAATGAAGTCCTCTGTTTCAGTTTAGCATTTTTGCTTTCTCTGTATTTCTTACTAATCTCTCTTGTATTATTCACTGCTTATAATTTCCGAGGCCTAGAAATAAGGGGAACTTTATCCTTACAGTTGGGGGTGGGGGGTGGGCCTAAAACAGTACAAGTTACATATGTAACACTGAGTAGCTGGTGTTTCCCCTTATCATTAATGTCAACTGAAGTCCCTGAAAGTAGAGGTAACAAAAATGTCTGTGATTTATGAAGTACTTTAATTACCCACCCACTCATCCTAAATGCAGTCCTTCTTGGTCACGGGAAAGAGTCTTACTCTTGAACCCTGGTTAAATATCATTTTGCAATGTTTCCCTGCATGTTTTTGTTATTCTTCAGAAAAAACAGACATTTTATGACAAAGTAAAAACTTTTGTGACAATATTTGTTTTGCCCTTTTTTTTTTCTTTTTTTTTTTTTCTTTTTTTTTTTTTTTTTTTTTTTTTTTTTTTTTTTTTTTTCTTTTTTTTTTTTAACTTATTACTTTAAAGATATTCTTCCCCCCCTTTTTTAGTTCCTGTTTCTGGTTCTCATATGGCTGCCTCTGCTTGTCAGCATTCTTTGAGCAGTTTCCTACCAACTGGAAAACAGAGGGATACAAAGAAAATTGATCTACACCTAAAGCCAAAGGCTTTGCACACAGTCTCAAAAGAGCGACCACACTCTTTAGTGGACCTTAAGGCCTATAAAGACACAAAAATTTTAGTGGCAAAATTTTTGGAACATTCAAACTGTAATCTCCCACCAGAAGTACGTCACGTAGTAAACAGCATACGATCAGTAATAAAATCTGATGAGAGACACATGGAAGAAGCCATCTTCAGTGCCAATATTATAGACCAGGTAGGCCATTTAAGTTCTAACGATTTGTGCAACCGCAATAGATGCATACCTTAATGTTTTTACAGTTTTAAGTACTTCAGACAATTCCTACAAAAGTTCTTTTATAGTAACATGGCTTTAGTAAGAAATAATTAATATTTATTGGGCAGCAATGCATTTTACACTGAAGCACTCATAAATGCATTTAAAATTCTTCAGCTGGACCCAGTAATACCCTAGGAGATCTATAGGGAGCTGATATTTACACACTGATAATCATCCTCTCTTATTTCCAACGTCTTTCTGCACCTGTGACTGTTCCATACATGAATTAGTGTTTATATACGGAGATACACAGAACTGACTTGGATCTGTTGTTTTTTCAGGCAAATGTATTTGTACAGCATATGCTACTAGCTGAAAAGAATGGGTAAATATACAAGCAGGGCCACGATCTGTCAAAACAGAACAGTGCAGTTACCGTTACTCCTGGCTACAAGAATGATAATGACCCTTGCTATTTTTAAGAAAAAGAATTGAGAAATTGTGCTTTTCCAAATGAAGGAATAATGCATCTTCTCACCTTGAGTGAGAATAAAACAGACACAAGGCTTGGAAGGAATCCTATAAAACAAGGGAATTAGTAGTGGCAGCAACTTTTATTACCTAATGCATGTTTAATAATAAATCTTTTTTGCAGGAAGAAAGGTGATGAATCACCTCTTGCTAGTACTGTTACCAGAATGATAGCTATAGAAATGAAGTTCCTTTTATGTTGTCAGATTTGAAAAGTAGAATGCTCTTAGATTTGAAAAGTAGAATGCTCTTAGCACTGACTAACCGTGTTCAGGTTGCCTGTAAGTTTCCACAGAGCTGGACAGACGATTAAGGATACATGCTTGGGGGCTGTTTCCCCCACTTCTGAGATATTGTAATTCCTATGGTATTAGTCTGCTGATCCCTAAGTGAGGGAAACTGGCTAAGTATTAAAATAGGATGTAATAACACTTAAACAGCATGTGAGATAGTGTGATGTGTAGCAGGAAACAGACAGCATTAAATAAAGCTTGCTGCAAGATTGATTTTGCTAACTATGAAGTAGAACGAAGATGTAGCACCGTATCAGTTAGCTCTGTAGTCACATGGGTAGAAAAGCAGTACTATTATGACATACTTAAAATGTAATTCCATACTGACACTCTGTTAACATTTTTATTGCTTTATGAAATTTATAGGTCATTAAATCCTCAAGATTAGAAAGTTGAAAACAATCTTATTTAAATGAAAAAACCATAGTTTCTCACAAAACAGTATAAAAAAAATTTGAGTGTTTAGGTAGATCATAAAACCAGAAACCAATGGTCCAATTTTTATCCTGTGTGGATTTCTTAGATCCAGGGAGACATATGGTTTTTTCACATTAAAGGAATAATTTCAGTAGTTATTTTTTTCAGACAAAAACCATTATTAATTAGTGAAAGTCCAGGGCATCTCAGCAATCTACAAACAAGTCACAGAATTTTTGGTGAAATGGTTGTATAATTTAGATTTGTGAACTGGCTTGACAGTTCTATTAACACCAGAATGTTTGTTTACGAGGCTTGCAAGGTTTTAGTTCTCTTCCACCCTCACCAAAGCTAGTGAAGCATCTCTTCCTCCTAAAAGAAACAAATGGGTTTAATTTGCTCCAAACATATTTGTCAATTATAAGGCAGAGCTGCCGCCTTTCCCACAGGTTTCCTTTTCACTCGTATAGAGAGAACCAAATACTTGTTTGCGCCTTTGTTGATTCAACACTACAGTACAGATACGAGGCCTGATGCCTTTCAAGCCTGGCTGTGCCTTCCAGTAGCCAGTGCTCAGCCCTCACCAGTTGTAAGAACAGGAGAAGCAGGAGGGTCTCTGGCTGCATAAACACCCGTCTCCTCTGGGAGAGTTCCATCATTAGATAACTTAAATGAAATGATATTCAGGGACTGAACCTTTTAAATGAAAACATTTCTTACCCTGTTTTCCCCATTTTTCCTTCTCCATTCCTGCCCTTTTAAACAGGTAATTACGAGTTCCCAGCAGAATGTGAGTACCTCTAGAAAGCGACTTCAAGAAGATCTTCATCTTCAGAGCTGTGGTGCTCTGAGCTCTCCAGTTGCCTTCTTATGTAGGTCCCGTATCACTCGCAGTTTAGAGCGGGAGAGGCCTCACAGTTTAATTGGAGTTTGCCGGGAGACCATCCTTTGATAATATTCGCAGGTATGTGATTCCAGCAAAGAGAATTAAGGAAGAAACCAGGACTGGGAGAAATACAAGTAGTGGATGACTTAAAAAGGAAAAAGTGTCTTCCTTTGGAATTCCACTTTTTTCCAACAGCAGGAGGAAAACACCTGTTTTTCTGAATGTAAATTTCAGCCCTGATTTTTGCAAAATTTTAACTGATTTATTAGTAAAGTCATAACAAATGTTCTCCCAACCAGAAATGCGTTTATTTCACTGTACTTATAGAAGTGCTACTGATGCTGCCTAGCATTTCTTGAAAACCATTGCAAAACCGCCAGAAACCGGCTGTACAACTTAAAAGTTGTATTTATTTAATGTACCTCAAAGTGTTTTAACTATGATCAGTGTTTTAATAAAAAGTATTTCTGGACTTTGCTTTTTCAACAACTGATTTGGATAGAAATGTAAAGGTGATTCATGCGCACATACAGTGCTGCTTCTAATCCATTTTTCCAGTGTCTTTCATGCCAGGCTAACTGATCTGTCCTATTAAAACTGTCCTGTCGCTGCCCCAATATGTTGCCCTTTTAAATTATAGTAAAGGCTGCAGTGTGGTTTATTTTTGCTTTGTTCTGAATGCTCATGAGTTTATTAACGGAGTAGCGTATACTATTGAAAACTGATGTTTAAGTACTCTGAGAATTGTGACCAAAAGATGCGTTAGGGAAGAAGTCTTTTGAAATTCTGCATTTCCAAAAAGCAGATTTCACAAACTTTTTACAAATGCCAGCTGATAGGAAGTTAGATGAATTTTTATCTAGCAGAGCCTTGAACATTTTTTCAAAAAGAACTGTTACTCCAATTAGTAGTTTTGACGATTGTATTACTAAAACATGTCCTTGTGGTTCTGCTGTATTTATGATTTATTTAACATTGATCTTAAAAAAAAAAAAAAAAAAAAAAAATCATTGACACTAATTTGATTACCAGCATTAAACACAGGTCTGCCGGCAACGTCTTCCAGTGCAAGCTTCATCCTGGCTCTCTCAGAGGAAATTGGAAAGGCCTTAAACAAAAGGTTCTCATAAAGAACCTACCACAGGTTGACGTTTCAGGGTTTTAATTTTTTTGCAGCAGTGCTTGTCAGTAGCGTTAGTTTCCATTTGAGGTTTAATCATATACTGGTTTCATTTGTGTCACTCTGAGCTGGGCAGACATCCTGTGAAAAGGTCACAAAGGAATGTAGCTGAAAATGGGTAGTTTAAGTTTTACAGAATCATCCATTTTAATGTATTTCAATTATAGCATGCTTCTGTATTGATGTGAAGTCACAGTGACATCCAGTGGCAACAAGGTATGCTAATTGAAAGCATCTACTCCAGATAATAATGATACACAAATTCCTAATTCAAGAGATGAATTCCTTTTTAAAAAAATAATCTGTGACCTTTGCAACTGCACTTAGATGAAGAATTAAATGATCTTCTACTTGGATTTTTTTATTACGTAAACTTACACAACAAACAAAATAAGCAAGCTTTCTTTATTCTTTCAGATTTATTAGTGATAGTAGGTTAATTCTTTCCTAAGGTCAGTTGCATGCAACACACTACTCCTTGAAGTACAGTCATCTAAAGCTCTTTAGTTACTGCATGGTAAGGCTTCTTAAGTCACAGTGTATTTTCTTCAAGGCCTTGGCCAAAAAAAAAAAATCTGGATGAAAAGTTACACCAATTAACATTTATCTCATAAGGAATACAACTTTACGACTAGGTTTTTTTATCTACACACATTCTAATACTGCTGATGGTGCTAGGTTATTTGCCAAAACAATTTACATTCAGAACACATTGTCTTAGGAATAAGAATGCTTTATAAAAGACAGAAACAGGTAAGCATGGCTTTCCCATTTTGAGCTAATATAAATAAAAAGGTAATATGCAAAAATTAAAGGGAAAAAAACCCCAGCCCAACACATACATTACACAACCTGTGCAATAAGTTATCCATGAAATAACTCTGTTAAATCATAAAAATCACAAGCATTAAAAATAAATATGTATCTAAATAAATATTTTGATTTTAATCTTGTGGCAATTATTCTTTATTTAGCATATGAAACACTTGTTACATGTTTATGTTCACACCTTGCCAAACAGGTTACACTTGTCATAACAATACCAAGTACTACGGTGGTTTTCTTTACATTAGAATCTAAAAGTTTTAACTGCATACATTCCTTTCCACTGAAATACCATCTATTCGGCACCAGTTTTAAAATTATGCAAAGCCATCAGTATTGGACCACTTTATGGGACTGGGATATTTTTTTTTTTTAACTTGAGGCAGCCATAACTTTCTCTAATTGCTTCTCTTTGCCATTTCTTGCAGTCTCATTCATCAAATATTCACATTCACCGTGTTATCAAACAAGACAGACATACATACATCACGCCACATAAAGGTTACAAATAAATATGTTTTAAGTTTTATGAGAAAAGAGTTTAGAAGATGTTGCAAAATACTTAAATGTTTTACAAAGATTTTTGTCAGTGATTATTGTCCTTGACCATCCTTCTCATCACTTTTGGCAAAGAAATAAAAAGGAAGGAGAGAAAAGGCAGAGACACCTGTCTGTTCGTTGTTTCGGAGTCCTCAGGTCAGCTTCAAAGCTTTTCATTCATACAAAATACAAAATTCTCTTCAACTATGAGGGCTTCAGCTTTGATGGAATTATTTAGTTATTTCACTGCAAGAGAGTCGCATGCTAGATGTATAGGGGTGTCTCTTGTCCAGTTAGAAGCCTGAACATGGCAGCTGGCATAGTCTTCATGTGAATCTGTCAATTGATTTACACAGAAATTAACAGAATTGCTACTAGTTTAAAATAATCCATAAGGCCCAATCTGTCTCTCCCTGTGGTGTAAGAGCATTTATTGTCCTGGTTTCTATAGATGTGAATGTTACCAAAGTTTCTAGTTCAAAGTTCTCTGGTTCTAACAAGCTGGTTTGCTGTCTTTGCTTTTTTTTGTGTGTTTTTTTTAAAATGACAATGACAGGATGCAACATCATATAGCTAAAAAGACACCTCGACACTTTCTATTGTTATACCCTACTCCAATTACAGCCCTTAAAGAAGCAGCAGAAACCTCTCTGAAAATCCATTCTGTATTGGTGTTAAGTGAACTTAGATTTTTCTTCTATCTTCCTTCCCTGTGTGACTGTCATTTTGTACATATTTTCTCCTAATTGGAGTATGATCCTCTGAACACAAAACTTCGACTTTATCACCTGATATTTAAATGCCAGTCAAGAGTTTGGTGGAACAGGTTCTCTCATGGCTAGTGTATTTAAGTTCTTTCTACAAGGAGTACTGTGATAGTGTCAGAGRAATTTTACAGACTAATAGGATTAAAGGCATCAGGTAATCAGAATTGCATCAGAAATGTAGTAACAGCTTTAAGTACATATCAGACAACACAAGAGGAAGGAAGGTAAACTTTACTAACTGATAATACAGACCCTCACCAGCCATACGCTGCCTTCATATCTTGGTCTCTTCATGCTGAAAAAAAAAAGTTTCATACTGTCCTCATATGTTTAGTGAGATGTTATGCAGCAAAGAGGTACCATAAAGGCATGGAGGTTCTATTGAAATCTACAGCTTTGTTCCTGCCAATGTGCATGTACTCTGTATTACTTTTCAAGTATCATTTTCCACAGGAAAACAAGTTATCTTTGATTTTTGGCAAAGGAACTAGTGGAAGATCTGGCCAGGGTTGTGTATGATACTACCACTAAATTCAGTAGGGATTTTGATAAACTGGAGGATCTTGTTCGTTCATTGCTGATTTCTGTAAAAGTACTGGAGAGAGATGTCTTAACTTATTCTCAAGGTAAGTTGGAAGTGTTCAGTGCAAAGGAAATTATTAAAATAGGTATCAATTTGAATCTCTCAGCTCTTTGAATATTAATTTATTTCTATGGCAGATGCTGTAGTGATAAGCCAAGAGACATTTTCATAGCTAACATGCTTGTGCGATTTCTTCCCTTAATTGATTGGTTTAATTCAAACAGTAGGTTGAAGGTTCAGAATCATGCAGGAACTCTTGAAAATGAGTGGGAAAATGCAGTGAATGTGCATCTAATTGCTCAAAAAATGTTCTGTTAATTGTTATTAGTGCTCAACTCCAATTTACTGAGGTGGTGGTTTTAATACTAGGTTAAGACACTCTTTTCAACTGAAAAATATATTCTTTCAACAGTTTTAATTCCTTGATAAAGTATTTAATTGTTTTCTTACCTCTCCCACTGAATTAGACAATGCTTGTACTATCTTCTCATGAGCAGTAGCAACAACACTTTGTCCATTGATCTCAATAATACGATGTCCTACTCTTACCCCTCCCCTCTCAGCTATTCCACCTCGCATCAAGCTGCAAATCTGCCAAGAGAAAGCAAAGTTTATTAAAGTTTAGAAATGTCATAATGTAGCAGTTACTAGGATTTAATACATAACAATGAGTGGTGATACCGTAAGGATTCCAGAAGATACTTGTGGAAAGTATTAAGCAATACTGTGAGTTTTTAAATGTTGGTTTGGGTTTTTTCAAAATTTCTGCAAATTACAATTTTTATTTTCATTCTCATGGGCTGGGAACATATAAATACCTAACACAGTGATACAGGTAGCAGCCATGCAAAAGAGTGGAGTCAGGGGGAAGAGAGAAGTTTTATGTACTGTTGGGATAGGAGAAGAAAGTGATTTTTAAATATTTCTGACTCTGCTACCTGAACTCTTTCTGCAAACCACCACGTTATTCTTTCTGAATAATGGGAAATATAAAAAGTGCTGAAGTAAAAATTAATCTACAACAGCAATTTTTTTGACATAGATGGAAAAAAAATGATATAAACCTTAATCCCTAACCCTGTGCAAACACTAGTTTAGGCTGAAGGGAAGGATGATGCCATACAGACATTCTATATTGAAAGCTGGCAATCTGTCAAAAGGGTCACAAAGACATAAGGAAGATATAAGGAAAAATCTATCTCAAAGATATAAGGAAGAAAATTTTTTGCGATGAGGGTGGTGAGACACTGGAACAGGTTGCCCAGAGAAATTATGGAGGCCCCATCCCTAGAAGTGTGTAAGGTCAGGTTGGACAGGGCTTTGAGCAACCTAATCTAGTGGATGATGTCCCTGCCCGTGGTAGGGAGGTTGGACTAGATGATCTTTAAAGGTCTCTTCCACCCACACCGTTCTCTAAGTCTATGAAATGTGTGAATTCTGTTTCATTTTACAGGTTGTTGTCAGCATAGTGAAGCATGACAACTTGTTTCCTGTGCCTCTGCAGGTTGGAAAAGGGCACTCGGCTCTCCAGAGCCACTGCTTTTCTCCATGTTTTACAGTGCTGCTGGCCATAGAGAGATTAGGATGAAGAAGGCAAGTCAGGCCACTGTTTCAACTGGCAGCTGCAGGTACCAGTAAAGAACTAGGCACAAGTTTTGACTTTTATGCCCCCCTACAATAGGGGAATAATTCTACAAGAAGAGTTACATTCACCAGGCATAGTCCCAGCAGACACTGCTACTTAAAATTATTCTGAGGTTGCAACATGCATGGTGTACAGGCAGACAGAAAAATCTCAATCAAGAATGCGGAACTGAAAAGAATGTTTCCTCCTTAGCAACAGTATCTGTGCTACAGCAGGGCCCTCCCTGACAGACTAGACAGCTGTATATTAGATAGAAATTGTTGGTAAATTATTTCAGAAGACTAAGGTCATGTAGCACATAAGGCAGATAATGTATAGCTTGAATCTCTGGAACCAAGCAGAGCTTAGCAGTGCTGAGATTTACCTTTTGTTTACTGAGAAAAACCTGTTCTTGGAGGAAAAGAAATGAGTGCTAGAGCATCCAATGATGGCCGTTTCTGCAGTTACTATCAATGGTTAGAATCATATGCCAAGAATTATTATTTGCTGAGATCTGGTAATTTGCTCAGAGCTAAATACAAGTACGATAAGATGTGGCTTGTGTCCCAGTGAGTTTGTAATCTAATTCAGAAACATAGTATGTGGGGAGATGGCCAAGCTGGAATATACTGTCTGTGGTTGACCAAAATCTTTTCTGTCTGACACTAGCAGTTTCCTTTAAATTCCTCTTCACAAATAACAATGCTGTAAAAAATGAAATCCCCTCTTACTCAAAGTGCAGGTTGTCTGATATGGGGAGCGAAAATATATAGTTATTCTTTGTTTATAAAAGGCCTTTCTCAGCTTTCTGAAAAAAGACTTTCTCCTGCAGTGAGACTTATCTTCCACCATGCTATCATTAGTGGCTGAGTTTTGCCTACTGTGTGGTTCATAACTATTTCTGATGGAMTTTTATGGATAGAGGCATCATCAGGACCCTTCACAGAATTGTGTCTTGAATTTCAGTCATGTATAATATATTGTTTTGCAGGTAGTCTACCTTCTAATCATACAGCTGACAAGATAAGCTGTACTACATAGACCTTCTCTTTTATAGAAAGCTTCTCAATTCAACTTGCTGTTGGAATAACAGTTTGCTCCTTGCTGTTATGGATTGTATGCAGTAATCTGAAAGGACAAAAAGCAGAATGTGCCAAAAGAAACCCTGTAAATATATTTTTCACAGTATAAAAGAAAATATAGAGACAGTACAGCCAGCTGAAATAAAAGCTTTCAGAGCAAATGGAAATGTGACCTCTCACCCCACTGGCATAAAGGAAAAGCTAATGGCTTGCATATCTATCCAGAGCACCTTTCATTGTGTGGCTCTCAAACCACTTCTAATACCATCAGTGAATTTCTTCTTTCTAACAGCCTCAGACATAGGAAGCGGTCTCTTATCTTCATTCAAGAATTTGATCCCTCTCCAGGGAAGRGAGTCAGCTTCCTTTTTGTGAGCATTAACTATTTGAATGAGGTAGAAAGAGAAACAGACACAGAGCCCAAGTGGCTCTGCCTAGCCTCACAGATCCTGTTAAGCTAGACAGAGTGCAGATGTAAAGAAATATACTGTACTTAAACCACACATTTACATGGCTCCTGTATTTGCAAGTGGTTGACTCAAAGCAGCCTTAAGACTTTTGTCTCCAGCCAGTGGAGCTATGGCAGATTAGTCTGGCAAGTTTAAGCTGAGCAGTACCACTAAGTAAATATGATTCTATTCAGCCAGGATTGTTTAGCCTGCTATACTTGTTGAACATGGTGACAGCTGTAATACTATTAAATAAAGCATGACAGATCTGGATCTTCTTGTAAGCAAGAGCGTATACTCTATTTACTGTGTAAACTGAAGGAAAAAAAGAAGGAAAAAAAAAAAAGAAGGTGTGAACCATACTGATTCAATCCTTTGAGCTGTTACAGATTCTGCAATGTCTTAGACAAGCTGCAGTGCATCAGATGTGAAACTTCAGTAGCTTCACAATCAGTTTTATTGCAGCTGCCTATTGTGTAGCAAAACATTAAGGATAGAACAGTGCAAGGCAAACTAACTGCTTATTCTGTGTAAATGCCTTAAATATTACCTATTAAACCAGGTTTCTCTTCGTCTCAGTCCTATATTACTCCATTTAAACCCTGTATATTTTTTTCTCAGAGAGTTTAAATAAATATAAACAAAGGCAAGGAAGAAAAAATGAACTGTCCGTTCTGTTAAGTTTTACCTAGTTTTACTGTATTTTTAGATAGAATTGCGCTAGGCTAGGGATGGGGTAGACACACTTCTCAGAGAAAGTGTCTGAGCTCTGAGATCTAGACTGAGGAGTGGTGCATTATCAGCAGTAAAAATACAACTGGTAATACACAGATTTTTCATAATTTAGCAAACAAGATAATGGTGTGATACGAGAGGACCGCTTGTATTTAAATACCATAATTTTAAAAGTAGTGTAGCACAGTGATTTTCAGAAGGTGGCGGATAGGTCACCTTATGTCCACCTCCCCATCACACAACATTCATACTTGTTTCATATGTATGCACAATATTTCTTTTTTTCTTAATGTTTTACAGCTCAAATTTTAGATTCCTTTTATAAATATGCAATGAAACTACATCAGTAGCTTTCAAGAGCCATGAAGAACATTTGCATCATTAGTGCAGGAGGAATTTTGCAAAATCAACACTATGATTTATGCTGTTGTGCTGTTCCCTAACTAAAACTTCCAAAAGCTGGCTCTACTAGTGCTCCATGAAGCACAACTTCAGGCTTTGCATTAATTAAACTATACAGAATACACAAAGAAAACAGCCACCTGCAGCAGCCCAGTCTCTGCATCTTCCTGATACCCTATATGCAAGCAAAACCCAGCTCAGATAGTACTTTTATATGTCCAGGTTGTTTATGGGCTATTCACTAATGTAATAGCTGTACATCCTGCACAGATGAGATAGGCAGAGTGAAAAGGAACCACTGCAAAACTGCTATCAGAAGAGGCACAGAAATAAGTACCARCTGCATGCATAATGAGGTAATGGCAGAGCAGTAGGAGACATTTAATTATACCCGTTCTGGCAAGCCATTTATTTCTTCACTGTGCTGATGCTGAGCCAACAAAGAATAAGGATGTTATTTCTGAATCCTGTCATAATTTATAACAATTGCTGGCAATTACAAAACTGCTTTCAGTTCAGTGTCAAACTACCAGAGAGACGTACTTTGCAGAGTCATATTTTCAAATGTTAAGTGAAGTAAGAGAGAGTTTATCTGAGGAAGAACTTACAGGCCCAGCAGCTTGTCTATATAGCAGCCTAACAAAAGATGTTAATGTCTCCTTTTTGTTCATTGGCTTTCATATTCAAACACAGACTCTTCATAAATGAGATGTATTACAAGGCTTTCTTTTTTTGTTATCTGAGAAGGATTTTTATGCTGAATTTGGTAAACTTTATACTTGATGTCATCTAAATGTTGCTCATTTAACTGGAATGAATTATGACCATCCAGTGTGGTGAATACGACAAATGACCAGTAGATGGAGTGCGCAAGCACGCTATGAAAGAGAACAACCACACTCTGCAGAATTTACTAAACTAAGGCTCCAATTATGTAGGAGATGATTAGCTGGGACAAGATGAATAGATTGTCTCACAGACTCCGTAACTGCCTCTGTCCATGTGAGGACATGATATGCTTCTTCTAATCCACCTTGGCCTGATTCTTTTCCCCAGCCCTGACCCAACCCCCACCAATGCTGTGACAGGCCTCCTAAAAGAGTTGATAAACACACCATAGTACTGCTCATTGTTCCTTAAATATATTTTCCTCTTTTTATCATAGCACCAGCTGAACATACTAGATTTACAAAGGACAGCAATTAGGAAATAAATCAATGCCTCATACAGTGTTATATGCTGTTCTCGGCACCCTCCGTGAGATCTTGTAAAACCAGATGCCATCCCTTTCATCCTTTTTATACCAAGACTTGGGATTTGCTAACAGAGTGAACTACCAGCAATAACCATACCTACTTAACATACACATACACATACGTGAAAGGGGATTAAGCACAGGCATAGGAGGACAGAAATATACCACACACCTGATTTTTCTGTATTTTTTTACAGACCTCTCTCTACTCAAGTGTCAGAGCATTAATCCCAAACATGACAAATACTTTAAACCTCTGCTTCTAAAGGATGTCAAGCTGGGGTAGGTATCACTTCAGAGTCCTTCCAGCTGGACCAAGGCTTGTATAGCAGTGTTCTTTATACCAATCTCTGCTGTAACCACAACATGATATATGATCTTAGGTAGGAACACTTAAAACTTAGGTACAATAATAACTTAGAGATGGCTAGCAGAGCTGAAAATCCACTAATGAGTCATCTGTTTGCTAAAGCACAGTAAGACCCATAAACCATATCCTRTAGGGTTACCTGCTACTCTTCCAAGGGTGGCAAACAGAAATCTGGCAACTTCAATCGATGAGTTTCACAGAACAGGGGACCAGAGCCCACAGTCCTTTGTGATGTGGTTTTCTGTGTGAGCAGCCTGATTATTTTTTTTCCTAGACTGGAGGAAGAGGAGATGGTGATGGTCCTGCACTACAGACAGTCCCTAATGCTAGTATCAGCCCCCAGAAAGGCCAGGTTACTACCTGAGCTAGTTCTGTTGGGAGTTTGCTTTGGAAAGGTATCGGAGAATGGCTTGGGAAGGAAGAACTACGAGAGGAGGACCCTGAGCTGCACTGGGTAAGTGTTACCTGCCACATTCATTCTCCTGTTTGCTGCTGTTATTACAGGGAAACTGCAGCATGCAGAGAAGGGATACCTGGGCCACAACCTGTACAATTACTTGTAGTGAGAGGTGTTTAGTTTTAACCAGAGGATGTCACAATTACATTCCCTTGCCCACTACCATGTGATCCAAATAAATTATGCACAGCGGAAGAAAAATGAAAAGTCTTTAGTGAGTGTGTGCTGAGATTTAAAAAAGAGAAACAGGATCAGAGCTAAGATTAGAATGTTATAATTGTAAAAACCTGTTTCAGCATAACTGTTTTCCTTGCAACTCTGGCACACTAATGACAGAGGTACACATGAATTAGCTGATCCAGATATTGCACCAAACAATCTGGACTATAAATCTTGTGGTTGTATTATGTAGGAAAATCCCTCAAGAATGACAGTACTTGTTCTCCTGGTGGTGTCCATTTGCGTTGTATTACTCAGAGATGTGATTATAAGGTTTTGATTAATTAAGGGATCACAGTACAAAAAGTGAGGTCATGTGCAAGGATTTTTTCAGTACTTCAGTGTGTTTCTTGAAAGAAAAAAAAAAAAGAAAGAAAAAAACCCCAAACCAAAACAATCACTGAACATAGAAACTTACAATTCCATTCTGTACACTGAAGCCCAGCTGGTATTTTAAGTCTGGCCGTTTTATGAGGACAGTAGTAACAGGAGGACAGCTGACAATGTTCAGTTTGACTTGCACCTGATTCTTGAGACCCTGTAAGATATTTCAAAAGTTAATATTTCTGAAATGGATCTTAATTTGCTCTTTCATTAGCGGTTTCCTAATTGCAAGAGTGTAAAGCAGCTGATCAGAGAAAGAACAGCTAGAGTTAATAGAAATCTGTTGTTAACTTAGAGATACATTTCTCTGTTTCATTTATTTCCCAAGCTGTTTGGCCCAACAAAACATATCAAAACTTTGCCTTTAATTACTATAGAAACTTCAAGAAAGTTTTCAAGAAAAACCAAAACTGACTACTGCTTGCCCTTTACCAGCATCTGGCTAATTAATCTCCTGCTGCTGCTGCTCTTGGTAAATCTGCACAGACATTAGATTTAGCTCAGTGATTAAAGATAATGCATTCTGAGATTCCACCATGTCTGGGGAATCTTCATGTACTCACTTGATCTGTCCTGCAGTCTACCAGCCTCCATCCATTTCATCTACATGGAGCCCAAAGCAGCACAGTAGATTTTAATCCTCAGATTTTAATTCGGAGGCTGTGGGGAAGCCTGAAACTTTGAAGATAGCTAAGTAACTCAATTTAGGCAAGTTTTTCAGACCTGGCCTCATTTGTTATAGTCCAGTAACAAAGCTGCAGTCAAATTCTCCACCCCTAAATTTCTGTACATTATCACCCCTGAATCTCTGTTCCTAATTCTACTTTTTGTTAATGACAGATTACTTTTTTTTTTTTTTTTGCAGTGATATGAAAAATTGTATCTGCTGGAAATCTACAGGGTTGCTTGTCAGAACATTACATCTCTGCTGGCTTACAATCTACAGCATATAGTGTAAGTCTGGGGTACCTTTATGATCCCTTGGCATGTTGCAAGAGGTAGACCAACTAAACTGGTCCCATTAATGGACATAATTTGGTCTCCAATGCTTAGTTTTCCCGAACGGGCTGCAGGGCCTCCATTCATCATGTTAGCCAGGATAACGGTGGGTAGAATGGATCCCCATCCAGATTCCACAATCACTACCCCAAGAATTTCTCCCTTCTGTTTTTCTAGCTGGAGCTGCAATTAAAAAGAAAAAAAATGTTTTTTGCTTTGATACGTCTAAATTTGAGCACTAGCATCTCAATTGTTCCTGAATAACACCTACAAATTACAAAAAGAATTCTATTCTTTGCCATTAGGTAGTAGCATGACTTCAAAAACGCTGTTAAAACTGTATAACACGTACCTGTTTCTTTTCAGGGGTATCTTCCACTTGTTTGTTGAAGGTCATATAGGTCCTTATAATAAGCAAAAAACTAACACATTGGTTAACGGTGGAACTGAATACCAAATGAATGAATGCAAAAGAAGTTTTTATCCTTCTTGGAATCTGGCAGCTAGGGGAGGCTGTAACATTTTGTGGCTAAGGTGATGCCTGGAACACAGGCTTGAGTTCAGCACCACTTCTGCCATTGCTGCTCAGGTTGTCTCTTGTTCTCAGGGTTTGTCTGTCCTTATTTTCAGGCAAGGATCTCTTGATTATTATTGTTGTTGTTGTTATTGTTATTAACATTATTATCATTATTATTAACATTATTGAATATACTTGTGCCTAGCTTGTTAATCTAAGATCCCTGATGTGCTGATGTAACATAAATGACGACTTCTCAAATATGGTGATGTTAACTGTTCAATAATTACAGCATACCTAACTTCTACAGAAAAGGAGTAAGAGTTTAAGTAGAGAACATACTCTTTAACAAAATACTGGGAATTATCTTCTTTCAAATGTGGAAGGACAGGGACATCCGTACTTACGGGAATCACGAAGGCCAGCTGACTTTTGTTGAAGCTATCTATCAAGGCTTTGAACCAACCAGTATGCCACAACTCTGTCATTGTTCAAACATTCATAAACCGATTAGAAACAAAGGTGGCACAAAAATAATGTGACACATTTGTATTTTTCTGTTCCGATTCTAAGTTAAACCAAGATTTGTTCAACTGAATTTTCCCTTGTTCGCTACAAGAGAAATATTTTGTCATGCTTATATGCACATGAAAATGCTTTACTGATACCTAATGACTGCAGACATATAAAACTACACATCAAATCATAACCTTTATATCTGCAGGTATAGGTGAAAAATGCTCTCTTCCCAAGAACACACATGCTGTACAAAAGAACCTGTAATGCTAGAAAAAATGAGTGTAAATGTAGGAAAGCTGTGACTGAAGGATTAACCAATTTGCAGTTCATCTCAGAGTAAGATTGCTTTAGGACTCAGCATAGAAACTCTGACCTTTGGAATATGGGCCAAATCCCTATCACACTGCAGCAATATAAGACAAAGCAGAATCTGGGTGCAACTGCACTTGCCACATTCTGGTTTGGAATGCCCAATATTACAGTGACTTTCGTATGAAATGTAAAATGTGAAAGATAGGGCTGTTGTACAGAAAGAATCCATTACATCCAAAATCAAATGTAAATAGTTACACTTATGTAATTTGGGGCACTTAAGGGAAATTCTTGCCTTTTCATGCATTATGAGTGTGAAACTCCATTTCACGTGGCAGTTTTGCTGGTGTTCTAATAGGGGAAGAGAAATTGGCTTGCTCAGTGCCACAGCATCCTGGACTCGCGGTCCTTGTATCTATTAAGTAAGAAATCACTTATAACGTGCATTAAAATGGATTGTCATCTCTCTTTCTGTATCAATACATTGGTAAAACATAAAAACACCTTACACTGTGTACTGTGAATAGCACAGAGCTTATCTATGTCCAATGTAAATGTACTTTATTGCTGTTTTGATCAATGGAAGCAGAAAGACCCTAAAAATGAAAAGAAGAAATTCCAAAAACTTTTAAAGCTGCTTTTAGTAGCACAGTATTGATGAAGCAACACATCTTGAGATGTAAAATCATCCTTAAAATGCCAATAGATATTTCCATGAGAACTACATTCCTCTGAAAAAATGGATCAATCTGCAATGAAATTCCAAAACTAGTTTACCTCTTTGCAGTTTTCTGAATTGGAAAAGTGTATGAGATCATCATTGTACATCTCTTGGGTATTGATGATGTCACTGTATTCTTTCTGACTGAGATCCTCTGGGTTAATTCCATTGGCTCTTAAAAACTCTTGGTAAGCCACACTGAAAGCCTGACCAATTGACTGAGCTATCAGTTGTGCCTAGAATGTAGAACAAAACACAGCTCAGAGAAAGGAGTGATAAACAGTTTACCACTGAAACCATAAGAAACAAGAGAGAGATTGGATTTTAAGAGAGTGAAAATAAAGGATCCTGCAAAGTTGCTACGTTAGTATGGATATAAAGTCACTTTAAGGTCAGTTGTACAGAAAGACTCCATTACATCCAAAATCAAATTGCAAACTCCATTTAAAAACCCTGCTGATCTCCTTTCATCAGTACGTTGCAGTAGCAAGCAGCCATATGCTATTTTTGTACTCGTTCCAATAAACACTGGAGAGTACTGGCTTTGTACCAATATGGAACAGAGCTTACAGAAAGACTGTCACAAACCCTGCTTCTGATCACAGTATATTTGCAGGAGTAATGAGAGAACGGATGCTCTGCTTGCACATGCCTTCACAGACATGTATGCACTGATGATTTTGATTGTCGTGTCACCTGCTGCTTCTCCACCTTGGTTTTATAGGACTGAAAACACTGCTTCAACAAAACCATCTGCTCTCCTATTACTGCCATGATACCTGTCTCATATTCCCAGCAAACCAGTAATGGCCCTACTTAGCCATTGCACATCTACAATAGCTATTCCCATTAACTCCTTGACTAGCAATGTCAGGGATGCTTTCAAGAATGCAGCCAGAGCCATGATTATAGCTTGTTAATGTTAAGAACAACTCTTCAAAATCCCCTGTGTCTTTATTAATTTTTAGAGCACTTATCTGCACATGCATTTTACTACAGTATGCGATAAAAGGTGACTTGYCATTACAGTGGGCTGTATAGTGAGTACAATTAATGAAACATTACAGTGACTGGTATTTGGATGTGTCAGAAATATATATACCTTAGAAATCTACAGAAACCGACGACGATGATGATGATACTAACAACTTTGCACATTCAGCACACTGCAGAAGTCAACTAATTAAAGAATTATTGAACGGCCTTAAAATTTACTGTCTTGTTCCACTAGATGGCACCAGAACACAGAGAAACAGACGTAGAGATAAGTAAAAGGAATTTGTAGTCAACTTTTTCTACACTTGATTTTTTTTTTTTATTTTCCTACTCTGAGTTTACTGCAGCTCACAGGAGAATGCCACGTTGAGTTTCGTGTATTTGTGGTTTTCAGGTACTGTATTCTGTCATCAGGGGATAGGAGTAACTCCCAATGATCTGAGGAGGGGTTAATTGCATCTTACAACGTAACTCCCTAAAAATATTACTAATCAAACCTATAAAACTATTTTGGAAATGCAACACACTTTCTTAGACAGTAGGTACATGCTAAATGCATTATGAATGCATAGGGTTTTCTGGACAACACTGTAAATCTAAATCTTCTTGCAATCTACTGATCAAATACACAGTGTTTTCTTTGATGCTAAAAGGTGGTTTTCTTATTTCATTTGTGCTGCAGTACACAAAAGCACCAATCTGCTTGACTGGAAAATGATTTTAGAGAATCAAGGACATAATTAGCCTAGCCAGTCACAAATCGTTCCTTCATATTTTAAAACATCTTTTCAAATCTTACCAATATACCAAGAGGTTTGTAGTAGCACGGTAGTACAGAAGTCATCAAGAACGTTTTTATATCGTTCCATTATTAAAGTTTATCATCAGTCCTTATTGACTTTTTTCGATTTCCAGTGCCATTGCTGTCTCCGTAGTTAGTCCTTTGCTTTCGCCTCCATTCTACGTTCTCAAAACAAACATGTCTAGATGTCATATTCTATTCTAATACTGCTAGTAACAGCCAGTTCTCACATCTTAATTTCATCTGTATCTCCAAGTTTTTATGAATGTTTACGAAAGTCTTCAGCGTTATGTACAACTTAGAGATAATGTAATTAAGTTGCCTGAAAAGGTCACCCCAGCAAAGCAGTGACAGAGCTGAGATAACTAGGTCTGAGAACAATCCCAGTCTAGCACTCTAACCTTTAGAGAATGCCATTTCTCCTTCACAGGCTTAATTGCTTTAAAATAATGAAAATGATTGCTTAGCTCAAAAAATACGCAACCTGTGAGTTATGACTGTCTGATCCGAAGAACTCAATTCTTTTTTTAATTGGTATGACAGAAATTACATTTAAAGCTGTTCCTATATAATGATGGTCAGAAATGTTTAGTACTGCCTATTACTAATACCTGTATCTCAACTGTGAAGTTAGAAACAGACAACAAATTTTGCTTTTTCTGTTTTACTAGCTTGGTATCTTTTTCCATAAATGTTTTAGGTTGAAGTCCCCTGGTCTGCCACTTCAGACACAAATACCTATTTCGCTACAAAAACAAACCTGAATGTACAACAGCAGTAAAGCAAGATTATCTTCCTTTGCCACAAGAGGTAAGGGCATGGCATGCCAGAACTTTTCACAGGGGTGAAACAGGATGCAGCAGAGATGTACAGAACTCTTTTGCAATCCTATTTTGAGAATGGCTCCAAGTTCTTTCATCTTTTGGTATTTCTGATGCAAGTGAAAATTAGAACCTAAATTCTGAAGTGGCCACTCCTTGGCCACATGGAATTTCAACAAAACGTGGTTTAGGGCTAATATGGTATTAGATCTCAGAGTATCTTATGGCATAAAATGACTGAAATTATGCTTTCTGTTGTATAGATGTTCTGAGAGAGTAGTGAGAGTGAGCTCTTCCTAAGCCTTTTACTTAAGAATTGCTAAACTCTTCTGGCTGTGAAGAAAAATTTCTATAAATATAGAGAACTAAACTTTCTTAGCTCTATTGCATTTATATAAAAATTCTAATTCACAATCTTTGCTAGGGATGAAAAAAGAGAACTGAAAAATAAAAAGCTGAATGTGTTCTTAAACATCAAAGGATCAAGTCGCATGTTTGAGAGTACGTATACCAACTACAGGTAAGCCAGCTGTAAGGGAATAAGGACTGTGTAGAGGGCAACCTTGTGCCAGGCCCACCAAGTTGGTAGATGTTCTCAGCAACTTGGCTTCAGTTTGAAAGAGGTCCAGAACGGTTCCGCCTCATTGCCCAGTGTCTGGAGGCTTATGTGTGTCATTATGTGCCAACCTGCTGAACTAGAGGATCCAATCCAGGATGAATGATCAATTTGATATCCCATAAATTAATTTCGGCCATGAATGGCCACCGACTTCCAAACAACTCCAAATAATTAGGCTAAAGCATTTGGAGAAGCATTGTTGAAAGAATACGAATAATTCTGTAACACGAGACAAAGAGTGGATATTTTGGGACTGAGGAGGAGACATGAATTTGCAACATGAATTTGTGGAGACAGAAAAGAGATACGAATATGGACAAACAGCTGGCTAATGCTTCCACAGATTACCTGTAGCTTCAATCAGAAAAGATTATTGACAACAAAAATTCATTCAAGAAATCAGATGTAATTTCAGAGATTCTCTAAATGACATACATTGTTTAAATAAATTTAATTCCATTTACTTACATCCTCTGATTCAAAGACATGGCATATCATTTTGTACTGCTTTTTTCCTTCCTGTGCACCAGGTGTTGTTTCAATACAGTCTTGAGAAGCTGATCTTGGCATGCGGCGGCGTGCCATTAAAACCACAATGTTACCGATATCGGCAATATATGAGATTGTGCGCAGCGCATGATCCATCATTGTTTCCTACAAAAAACAAAGAGAAATAAAGTCATTCTTCATGCCTGCCGTTATTCCACAAATGCTGCATCTTCCCTCTCCTCGATGGCCTATTGCTTGAGAATGACAAAAGCTACAGAAACACTTTCTATGGGCCCGGAGCTGACATTCCCTACGCAGTCAATGGGCCCAAACTCCAACTGAAGGCATAGTGGCTGTTCAAGAAGTTGGCTTCAATGGAAGTGTTGCCTGAGCTAATACAACATGGTTGCTACTGTAAAGCAATAATTAAGACCTATACTAATGTTTTATAAACATTTTCATGCTGTTGGAAAATTATGTTTCCCTTTTGTATTGGTTTTGCTGAATGAAGCAGATGCATTTCACAATGACAGAACGAGTTTTAGGGAAGTCATATGTATATGAGAAAATTAAAATTTCCTGATTTTTTTTTTTTAATCATGTCCTATAATAGCAATAATATCTAAGGTAACATTTTCTCATATACATCAAAGCAATACTTACTTTCTTTGTAAAGAGCTATGAAGGCAGTATTTCACCTTCTCTGTAGGCAGAATTTTTAATACTTTTTTCTGGCTACCTACGTATCTCAGATCAGTTTGGAGGGAACTGGTCTAGTGTCTGGGCTCACAGTCAAAATCCTATTCCAGTCAATGTCATTAGGCTGCCAATTCGGTTGTGCTGGGAGAACTCAACTCAGAAGAGCCGTTGCCTGTGAGAATGATTTTAAGTGGAAACCTGTCCAAGCTTCATCCTAATGAACAYTTCTTATGTAAGAACACCATGAAGAGTACTAAATATAGAAAGTCTTGAAACTTCCTGCCTCTGTCTCAAATCCCTGAGCTCTGCATCCTTTTAATTACTTCAGCCTTTTAAACTCTTATTTTACTTTCTGCTATCAGCAGGGAAATCCCAACCTACTACTTCCAAATGTTTTTCTCACAGGAACATATCATTATTCAGTGGCTTTGATTAAGTATTGAGTTGCCTTGGACAAAAGAATACTGAGTGCATAGTTGTAGTCAGAGAAGGATATGTTGTCACTAAACTTGTTTTATTTCAGATACTACTATTTTATCTTTTGTTTCCATCTCCAGTTCATGCTTCTATCAATTGTTTCTTATATAAAAGAGCAATGAGGTCCCAGAAGGAAGAACCTTCAAGGACATTTTATAACAGTTTCTGTGCACCACTAAGTATGAACTTATAGTAAGTTTTATTATTTCTGAACTCAGCATTAAGTATGAATAAATTAACGTGGCTCAACAACTAGCAGTCTCATTTTCATTAAAAGGTTTTTATATGTAAAATAATGTTACGTTAATAAAACAATGTATGTGACATTGCTACAGTGATAATTTCAAAGGATTTTGATATATTTAGGACTGCAGAGACAAACAATGATATACTTGTTTACACTAATGTTTCAGACAATTATTCAGACAATCAACCTTCATACAGGTTTTATTCAAGATACTGTATAAGCAACCTGATTTCTCCTTTAGTTTTTTTTTAAATAAAAATAAATAAAAAGCCACAACTTCTCTTAAGTTCCCAGAAAGGCATGTTGCTATGGAAGATGTTCCATAATGGTAAGAACCTTTTAGGTTTAAAATGAGAGTTTTAGGAATGCTCATGCAATCAAGTAATCTGAATGACTGTACTTAAAAGTGCCTTGAAAAAATCACTATTACTGAAGTCTGTGCATAATTACGGAAGAAGAGAAATTCCGTGGAAAAAAAGATAATACAACTTATGTTAGTAATGCGTACCTGGCAGATATTTTGACAATTTAGACAAAATATTAGAAAAAGCCTCCTAGCTATAAGGACCCATAGAAGCCATAAAACGGTATTTTAAGGCAGTGATGATTTACATTTTTTCCTGAGGAGACATTCAAGGACTATATGTTGCTCTTCGCTATGTGACTGTGCTGTCCCTCCTCACCCCCCTACTGCCCACATATCACCATCTGACTTGAGGTGCTCGTCCTCTGTACTTGGAGCAGTCAGCCTTTGCTCCTTCTCAGTTTCAAACAAAGCCAGACCCTACTTTGCCTACATGTCAGTAAAATGCCTGTGTCCTGTTACAATGGTCACACAATGTGTGCACTTCTTGTGTGATAAAGAGGAGACTGCAGGAGGCTCATGAGAGGTAATTTCAATATCAGGCTGTCAGGGTAATTAATTCAGCTCTCAGACATGGCTGGTGTGCTGTACTGAATCCAATCTGTTGCCATTGGTTGAACATCCTTGTTTTAAGACAAAAAAGAGTCCAAATCCTATTTTTATGGGACATTTCAAACCCGAGCTTACAGGTTTCTTAAACTGGATGCTGCTTACTTTAAAACCTTATCCTAAGTACTCATTTTAATTAAGAGAAAGCTTTTTATTGAAATAAAGACCAAGAAAGTGCCTCCAAACCATGCTTTGTTAGATTTGTTTTCCATCATTTCTTTACATGTTTTGCCATTGTAGAGATGAACTGTCCTCTTCTTTAAGAAACAAAAAGGGCCCATCTGAAAATTTCTTCTTGCTGGGGTCATTGGTCAGTTTGGATGGTTTTCCAGACTTCTATTTATTGCTCAAACTGGGAACAACCAGAAGCATAATAGTTTTATTGATAAACTATCCGAGGATGTCCCCTTCCCCACCTGCCCCTACCCAAACAGCTAAAAACATCCACCAAATTCTGCCTGAATTGGAATAAAAAAAAAAAAAAACAACTTATTACTGAAGCAATTTGTTTCACTTTACTTTGTGATGTCTATTATTTTTAAGTCAGTAAATTGCTTTCTGGTGCCTAATATATCTTTGGTTCTTGGCCAAGACTGAGGTTGTCTCTGTTGCTTTTGGCATCTGCTTGGATATATATGTGGAGATTTCTAATGTGAAGAAAGAAAAATTGTCTACAGGTTTGTTGTTTGTTTTGGTTTTTTTTTTTTTTAACTAAGATGGCCTTTTTTTTTTTTTTTTTTTTTTTTTTTTTTTTTTTTTTTTTTTTTTTTTTATTTATTTGCGAGTGGCTCTTGATATGTATCAGAATATCCCACTGAGCAGCATGAGGTCAGTTTTCATTTAACTCAATCATATTAGACGACTGAGATACACTCCTTCCTGTGTCTAGTGGCAGGGTTTCCYTTGATATCTGATCTTCAAAAAAAACCTATAATGTGGTATGAGATAATACACGATTTTCTTAATTTATATAAGCAGCAGCATCCTTTATATAAACAGCTAGGTATTAGTTTACCATTAGTTGAAGAAATCTCTAAGGCCTAAGAGAAAGATTGTTCCTCAAGTCGACAAGAGTAATTGTTTTAAGAATTTCAGTACAATTTAACTTGACAGAAATAATCATTGTTTCTTAGAACCACCCGTCTTACTGAAGAGAATCACTACCCATAAAATTATCGTAATGATTCTTCTCAGGCTTGAAATAAAATGTTCTATGCTTATCCCTAAATTATGAAAAGTGATGATGGTTAAGAGATGGTTTGGGGGGTGTCTCTAAGGGTTGCAGGGGCTCAGTAGGATTTATAGCACTTTTCTTGGTATGGAGAAGTGTTTTATAATGGACACCTCTCAGTAGAATCTTGGGAGCTCTGCAGCGATAATTGCTTTTCTGCAGAGATAATTGCTTTTCAGCAGGCTGCACTAAGTATTCTGTAAGGGTGTAATCATACATGCAGTGTGCACAAGAGTGAATGGACTGGGAAAATGAATGCATTTAATCTCACCTGCCAAGAAAGCCTTTCTGTCCTTATCATCACACAGAAGTTACTCAAAGGTTTTTTTGTATTTTCCCCTTGTGGGGGTGAAAGCAGTCATTCCCCCACTCCCTCCCACCTTTTTCCTGTCTAATGTAATTACAATTAGGAATAAGGCAAATAATATATAGTGACTGTAAACATGTCTTTACTTTTGACTTACTCGTGACTTGACTTTTTCCTTTCTCACTCCATATTCCATTCCACTCTTTTCCATTACCATTATCTCATTTTCACCCTCTCTCCTCCTTTGTTACTTTCCCATGAATCCCTCCATCTTTGCCCATCTGCTTCTCCATTCTTTCCCTCATCCCATCCATTCCATCCTTGTTATCCTTATATTTGTCTTTAGAAATTCAGCCTCTCTCTTGGCCTTTTTCAAAAGCCCTGTTCTATCTTCTCCTGTCCAGATTCCCCTTTCTCAGGATCTCCCAAAGAACACCTGAAGGAGGAAAACCTAAGCATTTTCCAAGCTTTCAAGTGATGTAGTCCCGTGGGAGTGTGAATTAGACAGCCTAACGAGTCAGAAGATTTTATGGAACCAATCATCTACCACAGGCTCTGCACATACATATTTGTGACCTCTATATCTATCTTTTTCTCTGCTAGTTTTCCCAGTTGCTTCACTCCCAGCTTCTCTTCACTGAATGAGCAAGAAGATGGGAAAGGCTGCTGTGGTATTTCTGCTGTTTTCGTGCACTGACTGCAAGCCCGTAAAGCTGCAGCAGTCAGGGAAGAATTGCTCTCATATGAAGCAGGCATGTGGCCAAACCTAAGGTTGCTTCTACCACGTATACTAAACAGGTGGTCAACTTGGGCTGAATGTATTCAGTAACTAAATTCATAAGCAACTAAAAAGTGGCAGGGRTGCCATTTCCTAGTGTTGCTGAGGGCAACAGAATCACCAGAGCTAGTCTGTTCCAACATGGCAATACACCTTACTGGTGTTACTCAGCATTTTGAACCCTGCTGCATGTAATTTTTTAACTGAGAATTTTACATTTTAAATCAGCTGCTACCTCATGTGAGCTATACAACACTACAGATGGATTAAAACATGGATGGCACACTGCAGAAATAGGTTTTATATAATTGATAAAGCCATGAAAGAACAGATTGTCTCTGCCAGCTGCCACACCAGCTGAAATAGACCTATGGTAATTACACCAGTCAGGAAACTTTACTAGCACTGAAAAATAATACCAAGCCAAAAATGCAAAAGCATGCCGACAGCAATGCTAAAAAGTCACGGGAATAAGTCTCTTACAGCTCTCTGAAAGACCCACTGTAAAAAAAAAACAAAACATGGCAAACGCCAGAGAGCTTGTAATTAAAATAATTTCCAATATTGCTATTTTCATCTAGTTGAACAGCTCATACTAGACACCATTCCTCATGCTGCATTGCATTTTATATCACTAAAAATCTCAGGGGAATCAGGAGAATAAGGTAACAGTTACTTTGACTATGTGTTTATGGTCTGCCTCAAAGGACTTGCCTTTTTTAGTTTTAAAAGGGTTGGTGTTCAGCTGAAATGCTGAACTATTTAAAGAAGGGAAAGAATGACTTCCACTGAGACTAATCCTTACTCAACAAAGAGAACATATCTATTTACTGCCATACATTCCAACTATAAACTGTAGCTGTTCATTTATCAATAATTGTCTGTGGTCATCTTTACACTGATGATTACTAGCATTTTATTTTCTGCTAATGCAAAAAGTAGTCATAAGCYTTGATAATATATTCTCTGGATGATGCACGTTTACCATGAGGTCAAAAAAAGGCTAAGCCATAACAAATAGTGGTATTGGTTATCATGGATGAAATGCAGTATCAGGACGATTTATGGATCGCAGATTGTAAATACTGCTGCCCATGTTAGATGGGATATTCTACTTCTCATTTGGCTCCATCTCTTGGGAGTTCTAGTGGCATGTTAAGGACATCTGCTTATGTTAAAAGAAAAATAATCCATTTCCTGGAGATACTATCATTACCCTCATATTAAAAGACAGTAACGCTCTCTTAAATTTCAGGAAGAAGTAGGCACCTCATGGTTTGCATTGTTAAAAAACCAAATTATATACTAATTGAAAACAAAACAAAATCCTAAATGTAGAGTGCTACATTTGTCCTTATTGAAATATCTCCTATAGTTTCAGCTCATTTCTTCAGTTAGCCATGATATTTCTGAACTCTGATCTTATACACCAAGATACAAGTTCAATGACCATTTTCTCTTTTCATCTTCCAAGTTGTTTATGAAAATATTGAACAGTACTACATCAAAGAAACATTCTTGTGAGTCTCCCTCTGCTCTTTATCTCTTTATATGGCCATCTATACGGCAATATATCAGAAATAAGTACACACAGACATTTTTTTAGCCTGCTTTTATCTCTTGTATCTAGATCATATAATCTAGAAAATATTTTATGAGATAAAAGCCTTATTTAAGTCAATAGGTGATGTGTGCTGCTTCTGTGCCATGGACAAATATATTCCCTGTCACAAAAGAAAACGATTGATTTGACATGATTTACTTTTGACAAATCTGTGCTGACTCTCGCTCATCTCTACTCACAAACTGCCTACAAAGGGTTTGTTTGTTTTGATATCTTTCTGACAGTTAAACTTACCTATAATCCTTGGTCTGTTCTGCTACTAAAAAAAAAAGACTAAATATTACCTTCATAAGTTCTGGAAGAGTATCATTGAAAGGATAGCATAAGGTCGCTCCAACCATTTTTCCAAATACTACGAGATGAATTTTCTAGTTTGGCTATACCTAGCCTAACTAAGCACTTTCTAAATGGTTTGTTCTTTAATGTAACTTGAGGTCTTACCATTTTTCAACTGCTGTTAGCTGCATACAGTGGAGTTTTTTAGTGAAAACTAAAGCAAAATATGTCGCTAAAATTTCCCTTTTCAAAGCCTCTCATAAGAATGAAAATTTAAAGACTTTCTGTAGGTATGATCAAAGTCTAAGAGATCTTGTGAGATTATTATACTAAATATTGGGATCCATGTATAAATTATATCTATGTGATTGTAAATTCCTTAAAAAAAATCCTTCTTATGAAGATTGCCTCTTATTGAATATATATATGTATTCCTAGAAGATGAGGCTGATGATTGCTGTGGTCTCCAGATGCTTCTTTAATATGAATAATTTACCTTAGGCAAAGAGGATGGTAGCTCAGATGTGATTTATGGAAAAATTGGAGGTTAAATGTTAAAAATGGCAAGATATGAATAGCTTAGTCAAAGCAGCAAATGACTTCCCTGTGTAGGAGACCAACTGGCAGCTAACACCAAGGCTAACTTGTAACCCCCTGGAACAAAGAACTGTTTTACGACCACAGCAGACAAAACTTGATAAGGGAGCAGGGGGTGGAGAACCCCTGAGCCTGTCCGAGGAATGTCGCAAACACTCGCAAGACTGGGGGATGGTGAATCCCAGGAAGGCTCCTCTGTAGAGAGTTAACKGGGTATGGCCTTGGGGGAAAGAAACATGATGACACCGTAAGTCGGCCAAATAAGGGAGTACCAAGATAAGCGCTAAGAGAACAAGAACCGCTGATAAAACCAAAGAAACAACTACTTGAACTACAGGTGAACTATCCTAATTAGCATAGTAAAAAACCCACCCACCAGCAGGAAAAGCCTCCTACCCAACAAAGCCCCTTCAGACCACTGCATATGCGCAGTAAAAAGAAAGGACACTGTGACTTTAAGTGAAGACGAGGCATTCAAGAACCAATAGAAGCGAAACTCTCTGAGCTACGAAACTGCCACTGTAGCAGAGGGGCAGTTTGAAAGTGAACGGCAGACATAAAAGGGGAAGGCAAGTGCCGCGGGGAGAACTATTTTGGCAACTTGTGGGAACTTTCGAASGAGCACTCCTACAGACCAGAGACTTCCGTTGGCTGGACCAACGCTAGAACCCGGACTGGTGATCTCTTTCTCTCTCTTTCTTTCTCTCGCTCTCTTCTTCTCTCTCTCTTTTATTCTTTTACCTTTTCCTAGTAAGTAACACAAGGCATAAACTCCCACAGCAGTGGTGAGCAATAAGCTTTTCCACTACCCAATTATTTACCAATAAGCCTAGCTATGGAGTATAAGTCTTTGTTTACGTACAGACCTTGAGTGTTGTTTCACCTTAATCCATACCGAGGGAATGTACGAATCTGAGTCACCTCTCCCTCCGCACAGGAGGGACGTGACACCCTGTTAGACTGTAAATTTGGGCACTGAAACTGTTTCAGAGAAACAGGGTACATGCATTCTGAAAGACTTTTGAATCTTTTCCTAAATTGAATTACAGATCTCAGTAACATGCAGACATTTTCCAGTACATCAAATAAGCAAAACTGGTGTCACTATTACTATATTGGCAAATGGCAAGTGTTACAACAATAGCAGATCTAACACTGCTCTTTCTGAATATTCTCACAACAGTGAATTTATCCAAATTTAGTAAAGTTTCTCACTAATATGAGTGCAATGTAACGCAACATTATTCTTGAAGAGTTTTAATCATAACTTACCTGTGTGTCTGCATTTAACACTTTGATTCTCTGTGTGGAGATGAACAGATCCACTTCAGTCAAGGCCTGGGAATCTCCCTCTGAAGTCTAGAAGACAGGTGCTTTGTTACAAGGGGAATTTTAATCTCCTCTTTAGAATGACAAATTCACTCATCGCTTCAGGCATACTGTGATGTGAGGCAATTGCACTGTTAAACTACTACAAAGATGGCTATTCAAAGGTGTTTCTAAATACATGCAAAGAATGCATTTATTGCATAGAAAGAGTGAAGCATACAATGATTTTGTGGGCAAGAGTGAATTTTCGGAGCCCGTGGGACTGACAGCTCAAGTACTAAAATTCTCTATTTATAGCCAGAACAGGAGAAAGAGTATGGCTGTTTCTTCCCCACTGTCTCATAGATGCACTTCAGTACTTGAGGCACCGGAATTGAAAAAGTAGGAGAATTGAGAAAGTGACTCCCCATCAGCTGCTTAGCCTTTGCCATCTTCAGTGAGCTCACCAAAAAAAGTGCAAGCTGGTGCTCAGTACTGTGGTGGGATTTAGGGTTTTTTTAGATTTTTAGTTTAGTTTTTTTTCTAGAAAATAAAGAACTGAGTGCTGAACTAATATTTCTCTCATATCACAGAAAGCCATCAGCTGACTTTTAGACCTCAACTTCTGAGCACTGCTCACTAGGGAAACAGTTCCATATCCCATTAGAAAACATGGTCATAGTGTAATTGTGATTACAGTGTAATGCCACATGGTTTCCTAAGTGTGTGTCCTGGCTCTGCCCACATCAGAAAACAGGAGAGAAAGTGGCAAAGCAGCTGCTACCTCTCACTGAAGTGTCATCCAAGAGCTTACCTAATACTCTGAGTTCCAGCAGGAACCTATTTATTCCTCCAGGCTACTTGTCCATAGTGCACTATTGCAACTGGTATTTAGCAGCACCCTATTTAGCAGCCTCAGAATAAATTGGTCACAGACTGTATCACCCTGTGCTAAAGGCAGGCATCAGTCTCCAGGTTAGAGACTGGTTCTTTGATGAGACAGTGCAAGGAAGAATGATGTATTTGCTGCTCTTTTCTGTAGTTATAAAGGCTTAGCTATGCCTATAATTCATTCAGATTAATTTTATTTGAATTAAGTCTCATCCAGCAAAATACAAAGCAAACACATACTTTGGCAGATTACTTGCATTGCTTTCATCCAAGACCATCAAAAAGAGCAAGATTAATTTTAGTGATATTTTTGTCAACTGTATTTAGTTAACTAACTGAAGTATAGTTTTTAACTGAGTGAAATGTCTCCTGTATGAATTGTTTCAGCTACTACCTGGTAAATGTATTTTATTTGTTTTTAAATATCGACAATAATTTAATAAATATACAGCAAGTCACAGGCACAGGAAATACATCTTACTGCTTTGGTTAGTAAAATAAAAGTAAGCATTACATTAAAAAAAATCTCCTGGATAACACTGGCTGTATATCTGGACTAAACAAATCACAGGTATTCAACAGAAGAAAAGCAGCAGGCAGGCACTCCAGCAAATGAACAATGAAGAAAATGTGTTCATTTTATTCCATCCAGTGTTCTACTTAACAAAGAAGAAACCAAAATGACTTTATGAGGGCATAATGAAAAATACAACAGTCCATGGAGAACAAGTACAACAAAAATGTAAGTACACGTTAGCATTCAAGAAAAATAGTTTACACACCGCTTTTTTCTTGATTTTAGCTGCCTTTTGCATCCTCTGAGGAGTAGCATAAAAAAAGAATGCAGACAGATGTACATACAAAGAAAGAGAAAAGACAGTGTGGGAAGTCAAGGAAACCTTTTGACTATGAATTCAGACTTAAAAATTAAAAATTTGGGGGCAGTAGGAGAAGGATGTGCAAGAGAGAAAGGTTTGTTTATATCTTAAGCAGTTCTCAAGCATAGTTGGATTTAATGGCATTATGCATGTTGTCGATTGCTTACAAAAAAATTGGTACCAAAGAGTGTTGTCAGCTAACAGCTGCTCATAAGATTTATCCTGCTACATATACAGCAGTCTAAAATGACACTACATGCACTATTTTAAACTCAAGGTTTTCTATCCATATTAATCATACATCTACATGTAATTGTTGAACAAAATGTAACTCAAGCTCTCTTCCATGACTATCTAAAGTAGTCAAGTATTCCTGACAGATTAGGATTGCTATTAATACATGAAACAGTTTTTAGGGAGTTAATTGCCATAACAATCACTTACTGCTTCAGACATCACAATATGCTAAATAGAAATTCAAAGGTTTGGAAAGTTTAAAGAACTGGACCTTTCTTGCCTTCCATTTGTTTCTAAATGCCAAATCAATCATCAGTCATGACAGTCTCTTGCTAAGTAAATCATTTTCCCAAACTGGTTTCCTTCAGAAACATGCGATTTTTACCAATTAAATATTTTATTGACTAAGCACATAATTTTTTTATTAGCATTTAAATCTACCTCTTTCTAACCATGTGTTTATTTAGATGAATTATTTACAGCAGGTCCACAAAAAATTGTAAAAGAAAAATCTCCTACTTGGATTACTAACCAAAAAAAGCATTTTTTTACACAGCTGTATGAAGCCATCTATGCTACATTATTTACACAGAAATTGTTCACTGTAAATAACACCAAATCCAAACACAATAGTAATGAATCTTCTTGTCCTAAAAAAGTAATAATTCAATAAATTGAGAGTAATCTTCACAATTTGTAGTAAGTTAAAGGAATTAATGACATAAGAGGAAAACAACAGTCAAACAAATATCCTGTGCTTTGCCATTGGAATATTTCCTAATTGCAATCTGCAATTTGTGTTTAATACTTGAATTCTTCATACAGTTTCCAAACAATTTTCAATAGACTCTGAATTAATTTATATTTTGTTCCTCAGAGATGCTGCACATATTTATATATTCTCATAATAAGCACTGGAAACTAATGGTATTTACAGTACTAGATCTAGACTCATGTAAGTGCACTTCAGAATAGGTTTGAAGCTGCAGATCCTGTACTGTTTAGAGATCAACTCTCAAAGGATCAGAGAGTATTCTACCAACCATAAAAATCCCTTACCTTAACACGGCTCACTGCCTCTTGGGCCTGCATCATTCTTATGTTCTTGGAAGGGTTGCGCTCAGAGAGCAGCTGCGTAGAGCCCAGGTAATTGGCTGCAAAGATGATTCCATCAATGAGGTCTTCAGGTTCACAAGGTCCTGGAACTGACATGAGACATTTATAGTTACTGCCTTTCAAAAGAGGGTAGAGAGATGAGAAATTGAATAAAGGATATTGAGGCTTGAACAACCTGTTTAATACCTTTTCTAATATGAAACAGGTGAAGAAATCCAGTGCAAAATAAACCATGTTTTTCCCTATAATTATTTCCCCAAAAAACATATTAACTGAACATACAGTATTTAAAACATTGCATAATGGTTTGATTGTGGAATCCTAGAGGAAAATCATTGGAAAATTTTTGCTGTGCTGCACTGATAAACACATTGGAAGTATTTGCAAATTTCAGAAATGCTGATAGGTTCCTCTATCATAACTTTCTTACTGTTTATATGTATGACTGTTACAGTGCATGAGCTTAACTTCTGCTTGAATACAGATTTGTGTTTCCACATTTTTTTGAGATGTTTGTAGAAGTACACAGTCCCCAAACATTGTCTCTGGCAAAAACACTGATGAACAATGGGCACAAAGGTGTACTTTGCTTCAGCAAAAGTCCACCATGAAACTTAACAGTTAAGAAAATTTAGGAAACAAGAAAAGTAGGCATCTTGATGCTGTTTAGTTATGTGTAAGGCCTGAATTCAGAGACTGATAGAAAATACAGTTCCCAGGCTGGTACAGATTGTATAAACTGAGAGCTGGAGAAACATGCTTCAGTACAGGAGTTCAATAAAACATTCATGGTCTAATCAATGGTATCTGCACAACAGGTCATACAGCCTTTTCTTCTGAAAGCAGGGAAGTCACAGAAGGCAGTTATGGAAAAGGAGCACACGGAAAGAGCATGAAAAATTTCACGTTAAAAAAGAGAGAAAAACAGTGGAACTTAAAAACATCTTGATATTTTTTAAATTTTAGCCTTCATTCAACAAGATTACTTTGCATACACTTAGTATTAATTACATAGTGACTTTGGTGAGATTCTAACATTAACTTGTATTTTGCAAGTTGTTTCTTTCCAAGGATGAAAAAGAGGGGGCAGGGAGAAGAGAATAAAGGATAGTATTTATATCGTACTAGGACTATGCTCATCATCCTCTTTATTCAGCTGCTAAGCTTTACATCTAGCTTGATTAGGTCAACAGTAAAGAACAGTCATTCCAGAGTTTGGCTGAAATCTCTTGACAGTGAATATTTTCTGTTCCTCAACAGTTTTATAAACGAAATTTGCTTTGAGCTCTATCAGCTTGCCAAGCTGCTAACACATTTTTTTGAAGTACATCAATCTCATGTGTGAGGAGAAAAATGACACTGAAAGGAGATGCTAATTTTAAAAGAAGTTTTCTTGTATAGTGGATTAGTTCAATTTATTTACAATCAATCAAATGTGGAAGATTAATATGTGGAGAAGGAAGAATATATGGCGTGCTATGCTGATGAAATTTACTGAAATAGTGGTTTGCACATACATCTTTTAATAAGCATTCCTATCCCTCGYTTTCCCATTCTAATTTAGAAGAAGTCTTCCAACAGAAAATAAACTTGATTAAAAGAAGTGACTTTCTTCTTCAAGCAACGTTGCTGACACCTATGCTTCCATGCAGACCTCACATTCACCTGCTGGAAATGTCAACCCCTAGCAAAAAAACCCCAGTCTTTGTAATTCAGTAATCAAAGTATATAAACACACATATGTATTTATACCAGTCCTGCACTCTTCAGAGACCTGATATTAACTAACAATGCTCACACAAAATAGAGCTGTATGTTTTGCTAGCGAACACCATAGTTTCAAGCTTTGAAAGGATAATTATATACCACAGGAGGACATATTTTGCTTTAGAACATATCTGTACAAATCCAGTAATGGTTTGGATCTTCACTATAACTCAGAATAGAATTCTGTGGAATTTAAAATTCTCGAAGTATTGGGAAAGAATAAAAAAATATCATGACAATCTCCACTGAAAGTCTGAAAACCCTCAATGAAATCCTTGGGAAGCTACTAATTTAAAAAGTCACTGAAACTCTTCATGAAGGCCAAGTCTTTCAATACCTCAAAAAATGATCCTTGTTCCTGCAGCACTAATTCACTGAATGAATTTCGAAGAAAATGAAAATTCCACAAGAACTCCATTTACTATATCTCTGTTCCTCTTTGCTGACATCTTTGCACCATTACATTTTTCAGCAGATGGATGATATATTTTATATGGTACCTCTTCTGATGATGTTAGTCATACGCCTTTTCAGGCCTAAAACTTAGTCTCATGCATCTGTACTTCTTTCAGCATGCAACAAAATATTAACGTTGCATCATATTGACATCTTGTTTCAAGGGTAGCAAAGAGGGAAATTAATTAAAGATGTGAATTTAGTGTTAAGTTAGCAAAACTTCATTAGATACCTGCATCAACATGCTCATTCAAAATTACAGTGGCTTTAATTTTGTTTTCCTTCATTCACTTCAGGCTAAGTAAATCAGGCTAAATTGAATCAAGGTTGCTTTAACTCTGAAATACACTTACCCACATAATGTTTAAATCAGTTTAACTAACCTCCTTTAATAGTTAATTTAGATTAATTTTCGTGAAATATTTTGTGTGTCTGAAGACAAGCAAATTTGCAATTTTTGGTACAAATTCTAATACAGTCATTACTACACCAAGCAAAGACCAAAATTCTAAGAGTCTGCAGGATTTGTCAACAAAAAAAGTTGTGCTGGTTATTTAAAACATATCAGTCCCTTAATCTACTTCCTTTCCCTCCCAAAAGCTCTGGCTGAACTCATGAAAGCTTGTTTTCTCTTCAATTATTTTCAAGAATGTAGAATTTGGCCCACTTCTGGTTATATCGGTGCTTTGTACATCTTTGAGCAAGACATTTTTGTCTTGATTTCCAAGTCATTGATAGGCTACATCAAAGGCACTTTCCTTTCAAAGACATGTTTAGAGATCTATTTTTACGTATACACTGCTAGCATTTCTGAGCATGAAACAGTAATCCCCACCATATCTTAGGGGTCTGTGAAATTAATGGGTGTTCCAAAGGAAACAACAAATTCTTCTCATGTCTTGGCTGTTTGGTGACAGCAATAGAGTTTTTAACTAATTTGTCTGAAAAACCTCTTGAACATGGAAATAACCTAGAGTTTTAAGCAATTTTATTATCCTAATCTTATTTATTTGGACTCTTTAAAGATTGTGGTTTTTTTGGTTGGATACGGTTTCATCATCTCTTCATACCATTAGAAAGTAATTTTTTGCAGAATCATTATACTAGCAACAAATTCTGCGACATCATGTATAAAACAACAGAATGTATAAAATGCTTATAGCAATAGCTAATACAGACACCACCACCTCCCACCCCCCCCACCCCTGCTAAAAAAAAGGCATGTTGGGCAGAAAACATTTCCAACATACGTTTACCATCATGAAGGCAATGTAAGCAACTGTCAGGTAAAATAAGACATCTGTTGGAAGGATGGAATGGTATTGAAAATTGCCAGGGTCAAACTGGGTTACCTGAGTGTTTTCTTCCCTTAACTATGACTGCTTTAAATAATATAAAAATGCAGACTTGGCTGAGGTCCCAGCTCATCAGAGCACTTAATCGTGCCCTTGACTGTAAGCATGTGTAAGGCTTACTGATGAGGAAGGGAAGAAGAAAGAAACAGATTTGAAACTTGAAGATCAGTTTGGTGTGAACAAATATTGGAATTTTATGTTGAGTATTGGTGCTTAAACATTAGATAACTATTTCTGAAAAATCTGACTGTAAATTTCTCCACTATCTTATCAATGCAATAGAGATTACTTGGTTTTCTGCTGATCCATTAATGCAACAAGTATAAACATATTTCTAGACTAAGTAGACTAGGTCTAAACATTTTAAAATTAACTTATCTTTTGTATTCATAAAATAAGAAAAAGAATACTCATTCAATAATTCAGCATAACTGAATTTAATAATCTGTTAGGAACATATTTTTATATTTATCTAAAATCATGTATAAACCAAGGATTCAGACAGTATTTAGAGACTGCGCTCAGAGCACAGAAGCACTTTCAACTTCCTGCTGAGAACCATTATACTCCGTGAAGTCACCGAGACCTTAGGGTGCGTGGCACTGCAGCAGATTTTGCATATGGAGTAAATGGACACAGGGCATATGTCACCTTGCAGAATGCCTATCTACAAGTTCCGTATTTTGGCTGATTTCTGTACTTCATCATCATTGTGACTGTGCAAGGGAATGAGATTTATGGTGATAGGACAAATATAGAGAGCAAAAAAGCCAGAACCCCTGAACATGGAACTAATTACCACTACAAGCATGTAGTGGTACTACTACTGGAACAATTATAATAGCAAAAGGACACATTTCCAATATTTTTTGTGCCTGTTATCTAATTTGTTTTTATGTCGACATGGCATATCAAAAATATTATGTATTTATAGAGATACAGATATAGCTACTGTAGGTAAGGAGTCATGCTGAAAGTTAAGTGCCTGAACAGTTGAATATGAATATAACCAGAATATGGTTGTGGTATCATCATCAAAGCTCAGGGAACAACAGGGAGTGTTAGCTGGCAGAATCTTTTCTTATGTGCAGTAGGGTCCTGTTCCTTTTGGGACTCCRCACACAAATTAATAATAAAAACTGTGTTTTTCTTTGAATTCAGAGAGCAGTCATGTTAGCTATCATAGGCTCCTAGTGAGCTACATATTTATTTGTATTAGACAATGCCATATAATACCTGCAATAGAAAAAGCCTAATAGATAGCTTATCCTCACATACTGTGTGACTATAGAAAAAATTCAGAGAAAGCAGAACGATTGAACTAAAAAATAAAGTATTATGCTATCTAAAAGAGTATACTGACCCCTTTCCAACAGAGTAGTGAGCTGATTGGTAAGAAAAGAAAAACACATAACCTTTTTATCCCAATAAAATTAAAACGTGCAGTTGTAGCTGCAAGCGCTGTAAGGGGTGAATTTTCTAATCTGTTTTAAAGCTCTGCTCATGCTGGCCTCCCTTTATAGTTGTCCACTATACAATCAGTAGATGCTTATTACAAAGTATCAGCTTGCTTTCTTGTCTCCGCCACCTTTGGGGAATGCATTTAATTTACCTCTATTTAGGGCCTGTTAGCCAGTACATGCCAAGTGTTATATGTAATTTCCTTCAGATGTCAATCTGTGTAAAAGGGGCAATCTTTGAACTTTCCATTTGCTCTAGCTCTTCAAGGAAATGACTAAAACCAGAAGTTGCTAGTCAAGATGATGAGATCAGAGAATAGAACAAAAATGTGTTGAACATTCTAATATTATTCTAAATCTCAGTAAGTCTTCCCTGAGTTGAGAATGGCATCAGAAATCAAGTTTTTAACATTCATTTATGGTTGCCATTATGGGGAAAAGTGTGTTCATGGCAGAACTAAGGGGTCAGATCCTTAGAAGTTTCCTACTGTCTTTTCTCACTTTGCAGTGTAGACTTTTCCTTTGCAGGAAGAGCTGTATGCATTTTCCCCTTACAAAGTTCTTCAGCTGCCTGTGAATCAGAGAATGATAATGTTTTTCAGTATAATCCCATTTTATCTCTGTCCACCTTCTTGTGTTAATAAATTGACTTATTTTTCTCCAAACAGAAAATACGTAATAGCAGTGCAAAGGAGGTTGAAGAAACACATAAAAGCATGGTTCTCCTAAGCAGAGGATTGGATTACCAATTTTTTGTCAGGTCAGGAGAACCTTTCTGTTTGTGCCAACAGCTGAGATTCCCAGAGTACAATAACGGGCATCACATCAAAGTGATACAGGGGCTGCTCTGAACAGTTAAATGACTCCTTCCTCTGCAAAAGGCTATGAGGAACAGGGTGCTCTTATACCTTCATAAATCTCCACCCTGCTGGGGCCCACTGTTACCACCACCTTTTTTACCCCCTTCCAGATTTGTAGCTGTCTCCATCTTCACTTGAATCCTTCTGAGCTCTATCTGCTCCTCCTTTTTATCACCACCAGGCTCCGATTGCCACAGGGGGGGATGAAAATGTTAAATACTTCAATACTTAAACTTTTCAGCTGTATTCTCTTGGGTTCGACTGTTTTTTTTAGAACTGTGATCTTTAAAATGTATTAAAGCATTTGCTTCCATTTTATCCTACTTTAACTATGGATGATGTAAAACTTACCATCAACAAAACTTGGAAATGAAGACACTTTCTTTGTCTGTTGAGAAATAAAAATGGTATAGCTGTGACAAAATCATTTTCACAAACTGAAGTGAATTCGTATTATATTTAAACAGCTGAACATTGTTTATAAAAAATCAAATTTCTCTGTGTAACTTCTGCATAGCCACTATTTAGCACAGTGAAACACATTACATCACAGTAATTAACTCAATCTAACTGTTACATAGTGCTGTTTACCTGGAATCTCAAAGCATTTTAAGCAGATCCCACCACACAAAAAAATAAGGGAGGGTGGGGGGAAGAACATGAAAATGACCTAGGAAGTCAGCTGTCAAATGAGCAATACAAACCAGCAATTACCAGACCAGTAGTTTGTCCACTAGATCACATCATTGTCTATTAATGATATCCCAAATTTCCAATTAAGAACATTTAACAATATTTTACAAAGCAAGATTCTGGGTCAGTGAATAAAATGAACTGTCCCTGATTGCACAATACATAGCATTACACTTAATCTCAGAAGGGGCCACAACAGTGCTCTTTTTACGCTACTGTCTCTATTCTCAATAAACAGATAATAGTCCTTCCATTTGCTTGTTGTTTGCCAGCCTCCTCAGGCACTCCTGTTTCCAGGAGAGAGGCCAATTTCTCTATTATGGGAAAAGGCTTTAGAAATATGCCTCTTCATTAATGTAACAGGCTACAGGCTAAACATGTTATATGTGTTTGAGATAACAGACTTCTGCTTTTAAGTCTGAATTTCATTTCATTGTGTCTAGCCTCAAGCATAACCTCATTCTGCATTCTTAGATGTCGTCTTTACTCCAGTCTTCAGTGACAAGAGGAGGTCTGCCTGTCACTGCATCTTTTTCACAGCTGACTGAGCCAGGACACATCTTACCACAGAGGCCACTCAAAAAAGATGTGAATCATTTGAGCCCTCAGCACTGAATAATGAGCTTGATATTAGGGGTTATTTAAAGAGAACTATTCCTTTTGGAATTAAGCAGTCCTTTGGTTTCAAAGACTGACATTTGGCGGGGGGGGGGGGCGTGAAGAAAGAAAAAAAGCAGAAGCCAATTTCTTTTTGATGCTACTTTTGCTTTCCAATAATCCAAAAAGAGAATTGCTGAAGTGTTCTCCCTATTCTGTATGTCATCAGAAAATTTTAGGCTTGAGTACATGCCATGGACAGTTACATAAAATGAATGTGGCAGCAACAGATTCACAGGTACAATTCAAACACTTTTTGGAATATGCAGATGTGGTATTTATTGCCAGTTCAGGAAAAGAAACAGAGCCTAAGTATCTGTGTGTGAGAGGGAGAAAGCTGACAATTCGGTGCCTGCTTTCCCTCGTGGAAGCCTGACCACAGGAAGATAGGCAGCAGACGGCCTAACGTACCTACCTCGGGTGTATTATTATTGTCAACTGGTCCATTGAGGTCTGAACGCTGTTGCTTCCTTGGCTGCTCTAAACCATTGCATATCTATAAGAAAAAAGAGAAAGGATTTCAAATCCTTTTGTCTTCTGAAAAGCTTCAAAACAAAGTAGAGATTTCAGTGGAAGTCCATGGTGCAAAGGTAGTCAGAAAATTTTCAACAGATTAAATTACATTCAGAAAATTTTAATAAAAATTCATAAAACATTAACATATGAAACTATATTTAGCATGTTCTCCATTATTTTACAACAGTCATTGGTCATGAAGCTGTTCTGTGTAGTTATTTATAGGTATTTATATGTAGTTATTTATGTGCAATCAGTATTCATTACTGATACTGAAATATCATAACGTGATATATTAGTTGGAATTTCCTATCATAATTTAGCAAATATGGGATTCATATAAAAATGTTGAGCTGTTTAATTATAATAAAAGATCTACTTTGATGTAAATAATAAGACTTTTCAATTATCATTAAGTAGCAGTTACGCTGATTTAAATTTAAACTAAATGATTTTATTTCAATGCAAATTTTTCACATGAAATTAAGCCAAATGCTGACATGCTCAGATTGTTCAGAAACCAAAGTCAGAATTTTTAAATGTGTTTATGCTCAGTACTGGACAAAACCAAAGTAGTCCTAATAACCACCTCTGATCTGAAAAACAGAATCCTAGCACTGAATATAGGATTCTCTGTTCATGGGAGATACCTCACAGCATCTCCCTCCTTTTGGGCCATGCAAATCTACAGGATGCTGGCAGCACAGCTTCAGGCTTCTGAAGAAATGTAAAAAGTAAAATATAAAACCTTCCACAAGGAAGATACTAAGTCTTTTAAACCACGGAACACTCCTTTTCTTCTAAGTTCCAATAGTCTCAGGGGCAGAATTTCTTCTCCAGACCTGACACAAGTCACAGAACACCAGCACCTGGCACCGGGAGCGCCTGTGTCCCATACGTACCAAGAAAGTGAAGTTTTCATGACTCAGAGTTTCAGTGTTAGAAATCTGGAAAACCAAGGTGATTTCTGGAACAAATTTTTATAGTTTAGGATATTTCACTTTCCTTTTTTCTCAGTTTCCCCATTATACATAAAAAAGAGTGCCTGAATGCCACTGTCATTGTAAGGCTTCACAAATAAGAACTTGTATTAACAATTGTGCAAATGGAAAACACTGAGCCAGTATTATTTCAAAGGGTCAGCCTGAATGTTACATGTGAACGTAACTCCTTGTCTTCTGACTTTCAAACGCATATGTAGCTGTAATCAAAGAAAGTCTGCATGTTCATCTCTAGACAAGTTATTCCCTATGAGTAATATTTAGTCAGCTGAACGAAATGTGCTAATGAAGCAGGCACATTAGAGCTATTAGCTCAGTAATGCTAATTCTCAGGTAAGACAACATATACAAGGCAAAAATTCACCCAAGCAATAAGCAGGATTTTAGGAAAGAAAAGACTATCATCTGACATACACAGGGAGCACCAAGACTTGGGGACCCACTGACTAGTGCGCTGTCTACACAGCTGCAGTAGCTAAGAAGCTTACCATATCCCTGCTTATAAATGCTATTCTGTTTGAGACAAGACAAATCTAATTATATTGCATGGCTAAGCTAACATGGCAGCAGTATGTGTTCATGTGCAGTGAAATATATTAATGAGGTAAACAAATATCCAGAGGGCTTTAATAAAACAAGCATAATAATCATACATTATTCTCTAAAATAGTAGGATTAGATCAAGTATGCTTTAAGCAGGGAAAATGACATGGCCACAATGAAGATACATTAAACTGTAAACAGTGACAGCAAATTATTAACTCCAGTATGTACAACAGAATGTTAATACTGTTAAAAGCTTTGTCAGTTCTGATTACCACACACTTGACTGAACTGAAAATGCACCTGCATATAAAGAAAGAATTGGTTGACTGGTTTAGTAAGCATACCCTGGGTGCTATAAACATCATTGAAACATGTCTCTGTCACAAATCTTACATGTCTACTGACTTATTCAGCCCTGGGGATCATAATACCAATCATGCTTTTTGGTAATAGTTGCATATATAATTCCATATAGTCTTAACATAAAATATGACTAAACACTTGGATGACATTTCAGTTTTGATTTATACATAGCTGTAATTTACTGAAGTTCCTATTTTCAGGATTTTAGGAATATAAACAAGCCTTGCTTGTTTATTGTTCCTAGTCACATATGTAGTATATATGTGTCACATATGTAGTATATATGTTGTTATTGTGTATTGGCTGGGTTCCAAAGAGAAGTCTGTGCAGAATACATGATGAGTTGGGATTAATCACATCACCTCTACAAGGAATATAATAAATGTTTTTACTTACTATGTGGCATCTGTACATGAAGGCCAATTTTTTTTTTTTTTTCCCCAGTGTTTCGCTGTCCTGGTTCCGGCTGGRACAGAGTTAACTTTCTTCCCAGTAGCTGGGGAGGGTGTGCTGTGTTTTGGGTTTGGTATAATAGGAGCRTTGATGGCCCATTGATGCTTTGGGTGCTGCTGGGTGGGGCTTGCACTGGGCACTTTTTGGCCTCCCATGCCCTGCCAGGTACATGGGAAGCTGGCAGGGGGAGCATAGCTGGGGTGGTTGACCCAGCTGGCCAATGGGGTATTCCATACCATGTGACGTCATGCTCAGTATAAAAACTAAGGGGGTGTGTGGGGGGCCCTGGGTCCCAGGCTCTCGTTCGGTTTGGCAGGTGGTGAGCAATTGCATTGTGCATCGCCTGCTTTGTATATTGTTGTTGTTGTTGTTGTTA
>JAYKAV010002891.1:647862-751236 GCA_035582835.1 Phoebastria nigripes | reverse complement strand
GCTAGGCATGTCTGGGCACTGGGTACTGGGTGCTAGGTATGCTGGGCATGTCCAGGTGCTAGGTGGTGGGCGCTGTGCATACTGTGCTCTGGTCGCTGGGGGTGCTGGGTGCTGGGCATGTCTTGGTGCTTGGCAGTGGGGGTCCTCRGTTTTGGGCATGTCTGGGTTCTTGTTGCTTGGCACTGGGGTTGCCTGGTGTTGGGCATGTCCGGCTGCTGGTGCTGGGTGCTGAGTGCTGGGCACTGGGGGTGCTCTGTGCTGGCCATGTCCCAGTGCTGGGCATGTCCAGGTGCTGGGTGCTGCTTGGTAGGGGTGCTGGGTGCTGGCACTAGGGGTGTTTGGTGCTGGGGCTAGGGTGCTGGGTACCGGGCTTGTCTGGGTGCTGGGCATATCTGGGTTCTGGCTGGTGGGCACAGGGTGTGCTGGGTGCTTGTCCCTCAGCATGCTGGGTGTTCAGCATGGCTGGGTGCTGGGCATGTCCTTGTGCTGGGCACTGCGGGTTCTGGGTACTAGATGCTGGCTACTGTGTGCTGGGCACTGGGGGTGTTTTTTGCTGGGCATGACCCAGTGCTGGGCATGTCCGGGTGCTGGGTGCTGGGCGTGCTGGGTGCTGGTCTCTGTGTTTGCCAGGGGCTGGGTGCTCTGGGTGGTGAGCATGTCCAGGTGCTGGCATGGACGGGTGCTGAGTGCTGGGCATGTCTAGGTGCTGGGTATGTCTGGGTACTGGGTGTTTGGTGGTGGGCATTGAGGGTGCTGTTGCTGGACATGTCCAGGTGATGTGTGCTGGCTGCTGAGTGCTGGGTACTGGGGGTGCTGGGTGCTGAGTATGTCACAGTGCTGGATTGCCGGTAGCCCCTGCCCCCAGGAAGCAGTGGGAACRGRCMGCRGAGGGGGCAGTCCTGCGAGTGCCGGAGGACGAGCCAGGGGCCTTGGCCGCGGAGGACGAGTGGGAAGACAGCAGMGATGAACTGCYRCCCRAAGAGGAAGACATTACCATCTTCAGCACCTGGGTCAAGCCCGTGGTCGCGGAGCTCTTCCAGGAGCTGGCTGCCAGGAGGGGCCCGGCTGGCCCGGTAGCATGGGCACAGAGGCGGCAGGAGGGGCAGCTGGCGATGTGAAGAGCGCATCTCCCGTCCCGGCGGGTCCCACGGACAGCGAGCCGGCAGCTTCTGCCCTGGCTGGAGCTCCTGAGGAGGAGGGGTAACACATGCCTCTCACCCCCGCAGCACCTCAGSACACAGAGTCTCTGTTGGCTGGAGAGCCTCAGGGAGAGGACAGCACAGCCCCTCTCATCCTGGCAGCATGTGAGGATGGAGAAGACATGGCTTCTCCCATGTGGGACTCGGACTTATTCCGTGCTTCTGTAAGTAATCGGTGATACTACTTGCCATCCTGCCGACTATGCCAATTTGTTGTGAATAGGCAATTTAGATCGCTTAAAGAACCACTGTCAAAAGGTATCAGCGAAAGTGGTTTTATTGAAATATGATGTTGTAAAAGCACGACTTACTTAACAAAGTTTGATGGCAAGGTTCACTCTATTACTGTACTGCACAAAGGATGTAACAATGATTCAAAACTACCAAGACACAAATCAAAGTTACCAATACTCAAGGTTATGCACGCTGTTGGTCACTTACCAAAGATCTGCCGTTGGTGAAAGGTCTCTCTGCCTTGAGGAGCAACCTTGAGAGGTGTCCCAGCTCAAGGGGAGAGCACCGCCATGCAGCCAGGCTGCCTAGCAGGGAGAGCTCAAAGAAGGCTCACTTAGGCTGTCATATTTATGGAATAAAGTGGTTGGCTTGTAGTCAAATTACATGCGAAGGAAAAGGTACGCATGAGACTCCTTGTACCCACAACTGTCTTTGTTCCTTGATAAATGAGTCTTGGGAAAGCCACCTGCTATTCATGTGTTAATCGCATGATTGGTGTTCCAAGCTCATATGCATCAACGTTCACTGTGTCACTCTGTTCCTTTGTGGGTTTTCAGAGAATAGATTGGAACCAGAGAAGTTCTTGGCCTGGTTACAGCTTAGGCCTTTACCTCCTTTGGAGCCTGTACCAAACTACCGCTAGTTTGGTTAAGGAGTCGAGTGCATCCATCACAGGTGCGAGTAGAGGGAGACTAACTCTGAAAATCACTTCTGACAGGGTCTGGCAGAGCCCTGGGGAGGCACTGGCACATTTGCCCAGCAAGCCACTTAATTCTATGTCCACAGGCTAACACAGRKAAGAGCCTTCTGCCACTGCTCAACTCCACCACCTCCTCCAGAGCACTGCAACAAAGCAACACAACATGCTTCTTTCTACCCTAGTCATACTGGACTCCATCTCTCTCGGGTCTGGAAGATGATCCCACACTGATACATCTGGTTGTGAGGGGATGGAGAGAGGAGAACAAGGGTAATAAAACTAAAGAGAGGATCTCATGCAAGGGGGAGGTGCCATTTATTTGAAATATCCCTAAATACAGTGGTGCAACCCACTCAAATGCTTTCTTGCACAGATTTAATCCCTTCACACACTCCGTACAATCCAGCCAAGCTTCTGGACTACTYTTTGCCACCTTGGTAGAAAAGTCCTCTAACTTGAAATCCAAGTAGACTTCTGTAACACTAGCTATGGCCAAGAGGTGCAGCAGCTGTAAACATGCTGACTACCTGTTTTCACACGCTCTTGTCCACAGACAAGATGTTAAAAAATCTTCAGTGTCTGACTACTTAGAGATGTCCTTGKGACCTCCTTGCTTGGACTGAGCTTTGTAATTTGTCATTTTCYTTCCACATCACTTTTGCTCTGCCACAATGTGGTTGCCCCAGCAAGTCTCCTTTTCTCCTCACACAGCCACGTTATTTCTGAAATACGTCCTAATCTGCAGGCTTTGCTGGGCAGGGAAGACAACCCAGGACTCGTAGCACAACTGCTGGCTTCTTATCACAGCAGTGGTTAAATTGCACCTCAGAAATACAGTTTCTTCTCCTTCTTCACAATTGTCTGAGATGAGTTCTACAAAAGAATGAAGAGTATCAGCATTTATATTAAAACTGCATCATGCCAACCTGGTCTCTACTAAGATTTGGTAACACATAGCAGCTATRAACTAGTATCTTTTTGTTACCATAAGTCAGCAAAATAAGAACTCTCTAAGACTCAATTTGGAGTTTTAGAAAGCAGGCATTCTTTATTGCGGCGCCAGGCGCACAGGGGATCACTCCACCTAGTGTGCGCGCCGAGTTGCTTAGCTACAAGAATTATATGCAATCAAGGTATACATAGTCATTAGATTTCTGGGAAATAATTAACATATTCCTGTTATTTCCTGGAACTCATTAACATATCTAAATGTCTTTGATGCATGCGCTTTTATGTCCACAGGTGGTCTTCCAGGGTCCTCTGGTGGTCGTCAATAGTCTTCCTCACAGTGTCGATAGTCTTCCTCACAGTGTCCTTTAGTTGAACTCGGTCTTTACGCATGCTCTGTTTAACCCTTGGCTTGTTTTGTACAATTTTACTTGTACAAACTAGCTTGCTCCAGCATAACTTTCCTATCTATTCTACTCAAGGTTCAAAGCTAGCCTCCTTATCTATTTTACGCAGAATACAAGGTTTCAAGGCCTTTTTATCTACTGAATGTCTGGCTTGTCTACTCATAAAGCATCCCTAACCCATCTGTATTGTTTCAACCAAAGAACTATATGTCCCTTCAATATTCCTTAGTGTTCGGTATCGGTTGTCTTCCCACTCGTCCTCCTCGGCCAAGGCCCTTGGCTCATCCTCTGGCACTTGCAGGACTGCCCCCTCTGCTGCCCCCACACACTGCTTGCTGGGGGCATGGGCTACCAGCCACTCCAGCATGGCCAGCTTGCTCATGGCATCCTTCAGGAACTCTAGCTGCCACAGGTTGAAAAATGAGCTCACCCTCATTGTGGTTTAACCCTGGCCAGCAACTAAACACCACACAGCCACTTGCTCACTCCACCCTCAGTGGGACTTGGGGGAGAATGAGAAAGGTAAAAGTGAGAAAGAAACTCATGGGTTGAGATAAAGATAGTTTAATAATTAAAAAGAAATTTAAAAAAAAATTGTAAGAAAAAAACAACAAAGGAAGAGGAAAATAAAACCCAAGAAAAACATGCGATGCAAATGAAAATAATTGCTCACCGTCAACTGACTGATGCCCAGCCAGTCCCCAAGCAGCGGTCCCCCCGCCAACCTCCACCCCCCAGGTTTATTGCTGACCACATCATCATAATGGTATGGAATATCCCTTTGGTCAGTTGGGGTCAGCTCTCCCAGCTGTGTCCCCTCCCAACTTCTTGTGCACTCCCAGTCTACTTGCTGGTAGGGTGGTGTGAGGAGCAGAAAAGGCCTTGACACTACGTAAGCACTGTTTAGCAGTAACTAAAACATCAGTGTGTTACCAATTTTCAGCACAAATCCAAAACATAGCCCCATACAAGGTATTATCAAGATCTAACTCTATCCCAGCCAAAATCAGTACATTCTCCACCCCTTATTCCATACCATTTATATCATGCTCAGGTCCCACACTATCATAATACATCCTCATTCACCACCACCACCCCCTTCCCATCCTTTGGTATATATATATATACACACACAGATATCATTCCCTTAGTCTGTTGACCACCCCCCTGTAAAATGTCTGTAAAATGTCCATGAATGTCCATAAAATGTTCATTGTGTTCATTTAAGTCTATGACTTTAGGCTCCATCTGTGATGGTATTCAGTCAGGACAGGAGAGGAGGTGCGTTGCGTGGAGTCACTGGGCACCAAAACCAGCTCAAGTCAGGTCACTGCTGCATTTGCACTGCTTCTTGTGAGGTTCATCCTTCTTAGTTCAGGTGGTTTCTGCCATAGTACTTCCTACAACGTGCAACTCAAATCATGGGTTATAACAATTTAAAGGTATATCCATTACAATCTACACTCCTGGTCCCTTTGGGCCAGGTTATAGGGTTTAACATTGCAATGAACTCCTCCCCTTGCCCCTAGTCTGGCTAGCAGCAAGGGGTTCCTGCTATACTACCTTTGACATATGGCAGCCACAGCAGTGGTGACATACAACATCATGTAACACTGCTATCACACAACTCAAATCACAGGTTATTTTCACCCAGGATTAAATCACTTTGAGGTACACATTGGACTTCCCTGTCTTTCCACATTACAGACCAAGTGCACCTGCGTCCTTGCGCAAAAACGATCCCACAGATGGGTTTGCCCTTTCCTGAGGAAGGAGTAACCCAGACGGTTTTTCCCAGCCAGTTCCTTAGATGTACAACAGGGACCTTATCTCCTTCCACAGTGTGCAGGGGTTTTGACTGGGCAGGGCCGGGTCAGCTAGCAGATCCCCTAGTGTTAACTAGCCAAATGACTTCTGCTAAATTTGTATCCCAATGCTTGAATGTCCCAGCACCCATCGCTCTCAGTGTAGTTTTTAACAGTCCATTGTATTGTTCAATTTTCCCAGAGGTTGGTGCATGATAGGGGATGTGATACACCCAGTCAATGCCACGTTCCTCAGCCGAGGTGTTTATGAGGTTGTTTCAGAAATGTCTGATTCAATTCTTTCAGGGGTGCCATGTCGCCATAAAACTTGCTTTTCAAGGCCCAAGGCAGCATTCTGAGTAGTGGCATGGGTCACAGGGTATGTTTCCAGCCATCCACTAGTCACTTCCACCATTGTAAGCACGTGGTGCTTGCCATGGCAGGTTCATAGAATAGTTAGGGTTGGAAGGGACCTTTAAAGGTCATCTAGTCCAACCCCCTTGCCATGGGCAGGGACATCTTCAACTAGATCAGGTTGCTCAGAGCCCCGTCCAACCTGACCTTGAATGTTTCCAGGGATGGGGCATCTACCACCTCTCTGGGTAACCTGTGCCAGTGTTTCACCACCCTCACTGTAAAAAATTTCTTCCTTATATCTAGTCTAAATCTACCCTCTTTTAGTTTAAAACCATTCCCCCTTGTCCTGTCGCAACAGGCTCTGCTGAAAAGTCTGTCCCCATCTTTCTTATAAGCCCCCTTTAAGTATTGAAAGGCGGCAATAAGGTCTCTCCAGAGCCTTCTCTTCTCCAGGCTGAGCAACCTCAACTCTCTCAGCCTTTCTTCACAGGACAGGTGTTCCAGCCCTCTGACTATTTTTGTGGCCCTCCTCTGGACCCGCTCCAACAGGTCCATGTCTTTCTTGTGCTGAGGACTCCAGAGCTGGATGCAGTACTCTGGGTGGGGTCTCACCAGAGCAGAGTAGAGGGACAGAATCACCTCCCTCGACCTGCTGGCCACGCTTCTTGTGATGCAGCCCAGGATACAGTTGGCCTTCTGGGCTGCGAGCACACATTGCCGGCTCACTTCCAGCTTTTCATCCACCAGTCCTTCTTGGCAGGGCTGCTCTCAATCCCTTCATCCCCCAGCCTGTATTGATACCAGGGGTTGCCCCGACCCAGGTGCAGGACCCTGCACTTGGCCTTGTTGAACCTCATGAGGTTCACATGGACCCACTTCTCGAGCTTGTCCAGGTCCCTCTGGATGGCATCCCATCCCTCAGGCGTGTCGACCGCACCACTCAGCTTGGTGTCATTTGCAAACTTGCTGAGGGTGCACTCCATCGCACCGTCTATGTCATTGATGAAGATATTAAACAGTACTGGTCCCAATACGGACCCCTGAGGGATGCCACTTGTCACCGATCTCCATCTCGACATTGAGCCATTGACCACTGCCCTCTGGATGTGACCATCCAACCAATCCCTCACCCACCAAACAGTCCACCCATCAAATCCATACCTCTCCAGTTTGGAGAGAAGGATGTTGTGGGGGACCGTGTCAAAGGCCTTACAGAGGTCCAGATAGATGACATCTGTAGCCCTTCCCATGTCCACTGATGTAGTCACTCCATTGTAGAAGGCCACTAGGTTAGTCAGGCAGGACTTGCCCGYGGTGAAGCCATGCTGGCTGTCTCGAATCACCTCCCTGTCCTCCGTGTGCCTTAGCATAGCTTCCACGAGGATCTGTTCCATGATCTTCCCAGGCACAGAGGTAAGACTGACTGGCCTGTAGTTCCCTGGGTCTTCCTTTTTCCCCTTTTTAAAAATGGGGGTTTATGTTTCCCCTTTTCCAGTCAGTGGGAAGGGTAGCGTGATATAATCAATCATCTGCCAGGCTTCCCCATGTTGATATTTCAGCCATCATCCTTTATACCAAAAAGGCTTTAGCTGCTTAGCTTGTTTGATTATGTTGCACATCTTACACTCACGGATAACCTGTGCAATGTCATCAATGGTCAAGTCCACCCCTCGATCACAACCCCATTTGTATGTTGCATCCCTTCCTAAGTGTCCTGATGTGTCATGGGCCCATGGAGCTCTAAATAGCTCACCCTTATGTTCCCAGTCGAGATCCACCTGAGCCACTTCAATTCTAGCAGTCTGGTCCACCTGCTCATGGTTTCAATGTTCTTCAGTGGCACAACTCTTGGGTATGTGAACATGACGTACTTATACCTCCAGGTTCTCTACCCGAGCAGCAGTATCTTGCCACAATTCAGCAAGCCCAGATGGGTTTACCTCTGCACTGCCAGTTGGTCCGCTTCCATTGCTGTAGCCACCCCCACAGAGAATTTGCCACCATCCATGAGTCAGTATATTTTTCTCACTCAGCAGTATCTAAAGCCAGCTGGATGGCTTTCACTTCTGCAGAGTGACTCAATTCACCTTTTCCTTCAGCAGTTTCAGCAACTTCTTGTGTAGGACCCCACACAGCAGTTTTCCACCTCCAATGTTTTCCCACAATACGATAGGGCTTACTGCTTTTCATTTGCTGGTAATTTACCATACAGTGGGGCCTCTTCAGCACGAGTCACCTCCTCTGGCGACACTCCAAAGTTTCAGCCCTCTGGCCAGTCCATGATCACTTCCAAGATTCCTGGGCAGTTCGGGTTTCCCATTCGAGCCTGTTGCGTTATCAGTACAACCCACTTACTCAATGTAGCATCAGTTGCATGATGTGTAGAGAGGACCCTCCCTTTAAACATCCAGCTCAGCACAGGCAATCGAAGTGCCAAGAGGAGCTGTGCTTCAGTACGAACTATTTCTGAAGCAGCTCAAACTCCTTCATATGTTGCTATTATTTCTTTTTCAGTTAGGAGAGTAACGAGATTGATAAAGGCAGGGCAGGAGGTGGGGAGCAGGGAGAGGTATTCTTGACAGCAAGCAGGGTGACCTGCTGTACGTGAAACTCAAAACTAGCTTGGAGAAATCAGAAGCTTTCACGTACTGTACCTACACAACCACAGTTAAATTGAAACAAAGACGACTGGATCATTGCCACAGTTGGTATAAAATTGGCATTTATTGATTATTCAAAATTACTAATCCTCTGAGCAATTTGTTCACAGCAGACACAAACACTATAACACACATTCAGTCACATTCTACATGAAAGACTTAAGTCATCTGACTAGACCTTCTCATTTTATGTTGGAAAGTGTTTGAATTTGCTTTCTCCAACCTGACCTTTTGCATCTGTTTTAGCTTCTATGAAATCTAAGTGAAAGAGACACAACTGCAATCAAAATTTAATCAAAAAGAGCTTTGATCTCACTAAGGGCCAGAGGGCTTTGCAGAAACTCATGCTTTCTCTAACAGATTTGAGGCATCATCTACTTACCACTTACTTTTAACAAAACCAGCCAAGAATCACTCAAGAAACTCTCCTTGGGAAAATGCCTGAACCCATGTTGAAGCCTTCCTCAGGTCTGCCCCTCTTCCTGCCTGGAAGTCATCCAGATAGAATCAGAGGACTTTGGCTCGTGGGCCTGGATTTTTCTTGCACCTGGCAATCCCAGACAGATGTACACCTAGCAGTTCTTCAGCATAGAGTCTATAGCATATCAGCTATCCAGATGAAAGAGTAAATCCATTGCTCACTGAAGTCACTGAAGACATGCTATGAAGCACTACGTGTAAATACCGTTCAGAAAATTCCAGACAAACATAGCGAGTCAGTCCCACAAAGGGCCTAGAACTGCATCTTCCCAGGCACAGGTGGGAAGTCTGAACTCTAAGAAGGATACCCTGACTTACGCATTGCCATGAACTTTCTATCATCATTACTTCTTGCTCACTCTTGCCCATTTTAGGAAGGCCTTAAGGTCTTCTTTATTAGAAGTATTTAATGCTAAAATATTAAAATTATCTGGAATCCTCCAAAACACATTCTTAGACTCATGTTAGACTCATTTACTACTACATACAAAATTTAAGTGGCATCAAGAAAGGAAGTGTATTGAGATATTACAAGGAATCTTGAAGCCTAGTTTTTAAAGCAAAATCAGCACTGAGTTTCTGCATGACTTCTGCATGACTCAGCCCATGCTGCTCTCTTTTAGTAAGTCCATAGTTTTCTTTCACATACTTTGCAAAGGGCATTAGATGTGTCCTAGCAGGAGTGCCATCCTTCCGAGTGGGCTGACTCAGGACCAGCTGCCCCCCACAGAATGCACACACGAAGCGCTCTGTGTCCAGAGACTTGGAATGGCGGCCAATCCTGAAATGGAAAAATAAGTACTTTGATTTCACACTTGCGGTAGACAGTACTTGTGGGAAGTGGCAGTACTTCTGCCAGGCTACTTAGGTCAGATTTCTAAGCTAGCATTCCAGAACAGGAAACAGACTACATACTTCACACAGCGGAACAATCAAATCTGTATTACACATCTCTCTACCCTAGAACTTCTTCCACTGCCTTTTCAGCTTGGTTCCTTCCTCTGTCTCTTTTACTCTCAACCTAGTAGTATGAAGTGCTACAACACAGGTTTTGAAACACCTCCACAACCCATGTAACAACTACCGCTTGGAGTTTCTCCTCAAAGCCATCACCATCAAATTTTCTCAATGCTCTGTTGCATCTAAGCAACTAATGCATTGCATAGTCATATTAAACACTTCAGGAAGATTCTTTCACATGTGAAATACTGTTTTCTTCCAGAGCTTCTGGAAGTAGCACATATGATCCTGAGAAAAAAAATCCCATGCATGCTTTCTAAGCATGCATTTAGCCCCTAAAGTTGGAGGGGTAACAATAATAATTTAAAATTTTTTTTTTTTTTTTTTTTTAAATCACACCATTGTCAGCCACTTTTCTGGGCTATGCAGAACTGAATTCACAAAACTTCATGCTCTCCCACTGAGACTGAGGTCACTACATACAGAAGCCTGTGGTCGGCTACAATCTTTCAGAAAAAGCAACACCTTCCATACCCATGAAAGGTAAGAAACCTTTGAAATTACTATAGCAACTATTTCTTCTGCTTGTTCTCAGCAACATATATAGTTCTCATTTCACAAATGCAGTAAGCCAGACAGAAGTCTGATGACCAATGTTGCAATCTATCAGTAGATCTGTGTCCTAGCTTCAATCGCTCACATCACAGTGCTGCTCACATCTGCGTGGCTGCAGACATCTATTCTTCCTTTAATATATACACAAGCTGAAAGAGTCCATGAGGTAAAAGATCAACTAGAAAACTGACTATAGCTTTTATAGAGTTTTAAACCAATAGAAATCATTATGTTGTTGGTCTCTACGTTTTACTTAACACTACCATAACAAAGACACAAGATTAGTCAAAATGTTTAGTCTTAATTCGAAGTCATCAAGATACAAACCTCAGAAAGCTTCCTCTGATACTCTGTTCTAATATCTAATTACTGTCACACATTTTGTGCCCAGTTTTTATGGACACTTGTTCTGCTTTTGAATTCCAGTTACTACTGACTGACTTCTTTCAGCATCAGATGGTCCTCAGTATCTTTACAAGGATGAGCATATAAAAAGTAACTCAGTCCACCATGCCAAGTCTAGCACTCCCTTGTGGATTGTTTTTCCTTAGATCAAACCTAGATTGTTGTCATGGCACAAAGATGTTACTTTGTAAAATGTGGATAGATTTCAAAAGAACTTGGAATGCCTTATTTCTGCAACACATGCTAGTACTTTGCTTACATGCATTCTACAGGGATGTGCCAGATCCAGTCATTGCTCCATCAGTGTAGGCCCACAAGTATTACTCCTGATGTAGTACTTAATTAAGACTGGAAATACCACCCCCTACCAAAAAGCCTGTAATAGGATCAGTGTTGATCATGAAATTAGAGTTAAGTTGTCAAAAACTTCCACAAGTTCACTCAGTATTAACTACAGTAGAAGGTGAATCCAAATTTACATCATTTAAACAATGTTTTAAAAGTGAGAGCAGCCACATGGGATGTGACCTTTCCCTGCCATGTCCTTCAAAACTGAAGCACATATTCTGATCTCTTACTGCTTCCCAAAGACCTTCCATTATCACCAATGGTCCTCAGAAGACACTTCTGCCTGTCCTGACCTCTGAACAGGAACTGAAGCTACCTGGAAACAAACATGTGGAATCACGTAGTGAGGTTCTGTGGGATCAGGGAATGTGAAGTGACAACTCAAGAGAGTATGCCAATTGCTTCACAGTTTAAGAGACCCATGATTTCTAGACACAGGAGACTGTCAAGTTAGAGACAAAATTAATACGTAGTCATAGAATCATTAAGGTTGGAAAAGACCTCTAAGATCATCAAGTCCAACCATCAACCCAACACCACCAAGCCCCACTAAACCATGTCCCTAAGTGCCTCATCTACACGTCTTTCAAATACTTCCAGGGATGGTGACTCCACCACTTCCCTGGGCAGCCTGTTCCAATGTTTAACCACTCTTTCAGTAAAGAAATTTTTCCTAATGTCCAATCTAAACCTCCCCTGGCGCAACTTGAGGCCATTTCCTCTCGTCCTATCGCTAGTTGCTTGGCAGAAGAGACCAACACCCACCTCGCTGCAACACACGCACCTCGCTGCAACAAAGTCATATGCAAGATCAAAACATTACTCACGTAGCTTTGCACAGAACACACTCATAGATGAATTTGTAATTAATCTCATAGCTGTGGCATTGTGTTACTACTGGCAGTTCAGGATGAATCACAGCTGATTTATTGGCATAGAATCTCCAGAATCGTCCATGTCCATCGCGAACACCATTGATCAGCCAGGTGGCTGCATGGCAAGCCTCATGAACTAGCGTGTCTCGAAGACGATCTTGGGGTAAGGCAAACAAAAGTCATTAAGATAGTCAGGTATGAGGAAGTATAGACTTTCATCCTTGGTCACTGCTTCAGACCTTTGACACCCATTCTTTATTAAGATGCAAGAGTTATTTCAGAGGTTGGAATTACCAATGTTTTGATAAGATAAAATGCCCCAAAACAAGGTTTTACTCAGTGCATTTCCAGTTTTGTGATTAGTCCTAATTCTGCATTCTAGTTACTTCCCTGCATGCCTAATCTGTTTGGCRTTTTGTTTGTTTGTGTTTTTAGTTGGTTTTTGTTTGGTTTTTTTTGTTTGTTTGTTTTTTTAAAGGAGACCTGAAACACCTTTATTTAGACGAAGATTCATTGATTGCTTTTGTAACATTGATATTTTTCATCCAGAAACAACTAGAGCGCAGCACTGAATTYTCTCCACAATTAGAATAGAATATTTCAGTTAGAAGTGACCTACAATGACCATCTAGTCCAACTGCCTGACCAAAAGTTAAAGCATGTTATTAAGGGCATTGTCCAAATGCCTCTTAAACACTGACAGGCTTGGGGCATCGACCACCTCTCTAGGAAGCCTGTTCCAGTGTTTGACCACACTCTCAGTAAAGAAATGCTTCTTAATGCCCAGTCTAAACCTCCCCTGGCGCAGCTTTGAACCATTCCCACACATCCTATCACTGGATACCAGGGAGAAGAGATCAGCACCTCCCTCTCCACTTCCCCTCCTCAGGAAGCTGTAGAGAGCAATGAGGTCGCCCCTCAGGCTCCTTTTCTCCAAACTAGACAAACCCRAAGTCCTTAGCCGCTCCTCATAGGACATTCCTTCCAGCCCTTTCACCAGCTTTGTTGCCCTCCTCTGGACGCGTTCAAGTACCTTCACATCCTTCTTAAGCTGTGGGGCCCAGAACTGCACACAGTACTCAAGGTGAGGCCGCACCAACGCTGAATACAGTGGGATAATCACCTCTTTTGACCAGCTGGTTATACTGTGTTTGATGCACCCCATGATGTGGTTTGCCCTCTTGGCTGCCAGGGCACACTGCTGACTCATATTGAGCCTGCTGYYGAYCAGCACCCCCAGATCCCTTTCTGCAGGGCTGCTCTCCAGCCACTCCTCTCCCAATTTATACTTGTGCCTGGTGTAACTCCATCCCAGGTGCAGAATCCAACATTTGGACTTGTTAAATTTCATCCCAATAATCACTGCCCAATGCTCCAATCTATCTAGATCCCTCTGCAAGGCATCTTGTCCCTCAAGAGTCAACAGCACCTCCCAGTTTGGTATCATCAGCAAACTTGCTAATGGTGCATTCAACTTCTGCATCCAGATAGCTGATAAATATATTGAACAGGACTGGCCCTAGAATTGAACCCTGAGGAACACCCTGGTGACCAGTCACCAGCCAGATGTAGCCCCATTCACTGCAACCCTTGGAGCTCTGCTCTTCAGCCAGTCCTTCACCCAGCACACCATGAACCTGCTTGTCCCACAGTTAGACAACTTGTCCAGAAGGATGTTGTGAGGGACAGTATCAAAAGCCTTACTAAAATCCAGAAAAACTACATCCACCGCCTTCCCTTCATCCACTAGGTGGGTGACCTTATCATAGAAGTATATTAAATTAGTTAAACAGGACTTTCCCTTTGTGAATCCATGTTGACTGTGCCCGATGATTGCATTATTCTTTAAATGCCTTTCAATAGTACCCAGTATGATCTTCTCCATAATTTTTCCAGGAAGCGAGGTTAGTCTAACAGGTCTGTAGTTTCCTGGGTCTTCCCTCACACCTTTCTTGTAACTTGGAATAACATTGGCTAGCTTCCAGTCAGCAGGGACCTCCCCAGACTCCCAAGACCTTTGGTAGATGATCGAGAGGGGTCCTGCCATAACATCCGCCAGCTCCTTCAGTACTGTGGGGTGAATCCCATCAGGCCCCATGGACTTGTGAACATTCAGCTGATACAGCTGGCCCCTTTCAATTTCAATGTCCACAAATGGAAAGTCACTGTTCCCACACTCATGGTCCTCCGACTCGGGGGACTGGGCAGCCCAAGGTCTGTCAGTTTTATTAAAGACTGAGGCAAAAAAAAAAAAGCACTGAATGTCTCCCCTTTTTCTTCATCCCTATTAGTCAGATGACCATCTTCAACAAGCATCAGTCCAATGTTTTCTTTAGACCTCCTCTTGCTATTAACATACTTAAAAAAGCCTTTCTTGTTACCTGACACAACACTGGCCAGTTTCAACTCTAATTGAGCTTTGGCCTTTCGTGTCTTCTCCCTGCATATACGAACCACAGCTCTGTAATCTTCCTGCAAAGCCTGACCTCTCTTCCAAAGATCATACAATTTCTTTTTCCTCTTGAGCTCCACGAGGAGTTCCCTGTTCAAGCAAGGTGGTCTTCTGCTCCGCTTGCTTGACTTACGACACAATGGGATTGCCTGCTCCTGTGCTTCTAAAAAGGTGCTTCTTAAAAAATGACCAGCACTCATGGACTCCTAAGCCCTCAAAAATAGATTCCCAGGGTACTCTGTTGTATCTCTCATATTGAATTTATTAAGCTTACTTCAAAATATTCTATTAGTTACAGAACTGGTTCTCCTATGGTAACTGCAACATTCATTTCCCCAAATTGGGAGGGGATGAGGAAGAAATAACAGTTACAGTACCCGCCACATAACAGAACTTAATTTGGTACTGACCTGTCTTTATTCCAGCTTTAAATACTACCAACAAGGTGGCTAGCTATGATGGAAGAAGTCAGATTTTAGATTGCCATTACAGTACATACAGAATCAGAGTAACCTATAGGTCTTCAAATCAATAATATAAACAAAATACTGCAGTTAGCATGAATGCATCTCCTTTCTCACATTTTGTAAATTTGCCCAGCCACTTAGAAGGGTTGTGAGGACAAGTACTACCATTAATGGATTTATTTATTCAAGGTAATATGAAATTTCAAAGCAGAGTCCAGTTCCAGATCTCTTAGGCCTCAGATTCATGCTTTTATCTCTAAAACTCGCCTTCTCAAAGAAGAATCAATGTATCTTTTCTTTTACTTACCTGCAGAATCACAGACTTTCTCAGAAAGTTCTATGCGAGCATAACGCTTTGCTTCAAGACCTTCTGTCTGCCCAGTTACACAATATCCTGCTGTTTTTCTCATTTTCTTATTCCAGATTATTACCATTTTCTCTGGCAACTGAAAAACAAAACACTACATGTAATCTGCCCTCTCCTACCTCTCTTATCTTCTTCTGGCCCTCTGGCTTCCCCTTATATTTACTGCAAAGCCAGCACAGGATGTCTCCGTTAGTGCCCTTAACACTGTTGTCACTTAAGATGCAAACCCACCCTCCGTGGCTTCTTATTCCCATCATCAGTTTTTCCGTAACCAACACCAGGAGTTTCATAATGCAGGATGAGACAAGAAGTCCCTTAGTTCCTCTGTTGTGCCTCCAACAGTGGCTAACACGTGCTGCTTAAGAGGAAATACAAGCACAGGTCAGGCATAAAAGAGAATTTCCTTTTCAAAAAAAGTACTCTTCCCAACTGCTAGTCGTATGCAAGACAACACCTCACTGAGCCACAGGTGGTTCCTTTGCATTAAATAGCCCTTAAAGTTGTTTTCTGGCATTTTGGGGAGAGTGTGTGTGTACATGTTTAAGAATACATATGCATTGTTAGCATCCACAATAGTCTATGATCAGAAGTTCTACAGCTTAATAATTTACAGGTCAAGTACCATCTGCTGTGGTTGTTCTGAACCTGCAACTTGCCATTTTAATTTGATGCACCTTCACACTGCGAGAGCGTGAATAATCACCCCTTGCTTATCCTCTGTGCTGCTCCTGATTTTATAAGCCCTCATCATATCTATCTTGGTTAGCTCTGTTCTTTTACTAACAGTTTTCTGTCATCTAAATTAGTTGATGAGCTTAAGTAAATGGTCCAACAGTAGTAAGTGCCAGCACACGTACAGGGCTGAAGCACTGGGGAGCAAGATATTTTGCTTTCAGCAATAGTGAGCTTGTTCAGCTCAGCTTTATGTGAAATCATGACCTCAGCCTGTCCTCGGTCAGCTCAACAATGTTTTCTCAGCTGCACAGAAACATTTTCCTTCCTGAAGGAAATTCTATTGGAATTACTGTGGGCAGTGTCATTCCTTTCAAGGTTGTTTCTCACCAGAGGAGGTTCTCCAGTATCGCAGAAGATGTGAAGGTCAAGATAGTGGTTCTCTGAAATTGAACCTTCAATTTGAAACACAACTTATAGCTTTAGGTTCACCCAAAACTGTTATTCAAAGGGTAAGTAGCTTTTTAATCTGTTCCAGAATGGCAGACATGAACATGCAATAGGAATGAATGAAGACTGCATGTAGCATGACTAAGCATGAGGCAACAGGCCCTAACAACAAAGGGAAGTGCTTTTATCCATCAGCTCCCTGCTCCCCAACGTACGCTCCCGCCACTTGCCTTTTGTCAGCTGCAGGCAAGAAAGTCGTGCTACAACTTAGCCTAGCTATTAGGCTGTGGTAATGCTGCAGAGTTCACTAGTACATGTTACTTCAGTAAAAGCTGAATGAGCAACGGTGGTAGGCAACCTTGAGCTTCTTTCAGCAGCTGAAAGCCATAGTTGCCTTTGCTGGGATCTACTACCACAGAGGCAGCAACAGAAACATTCCCGGGCTGCTGAGTTGATGACCATGCAAGTACTAGAAAATACGTGAAGATAAATATCAGTCACCTCTTCAAAGATGAAACTGATCCAAGACCCCTCATGTAGCAGTTTCTCTCATCAAAGACTCTTGGACACCATCCAGACTGCTCACTTAAGGATGGTACACCATTACAGCTGGGAAAGCAAGCCAAGCTGAAAACTGCTGCATCACAGTGGTGATAAACGCATTTCAAAGAAATTGCTTGAACTAATTCAAACATAAGCCGTTGCTATAAAGCTTAACTTCGACTAACTCAAGAGGACAAAGAGCAATCACATCAAAAAGTGTGGAGCAACATATTAACCAGCATTTTAGAATTGTAGTTTTTGTTTTGAAGCCAACCTTCTGCTCAAAGATGGTACTATTATACAGACAGTAGAGCTTCTGTGCCAGCTCCTCTTTATTTTTCTTGAAATACTTCACATAGTGGGAAGCTGGATTTGAGAGATCTTGCAAGAAACAGCCAGGCACTGAGCATACCCTGAGCCTGCAAGAAAAGCCATAAAGCAGTTTACTGAAGTACAGAGATATCACATTGAAAAATAATGGCCACTTTATAGCCAATAAAGATCTCTGGCATGCTGCTACTGGCATAATCCTCTTTTCACTAGCTTGCCCTCACGAGACATTCTTCTGAAAAGCTTAAGCTGCATCCACGTATAGAAAAATAAACATTAATTCTGCAAGTTATAAGGATATAGATCAAAAAATATCGAGACAAGCTTGTTAAAAGGCATGAATTACTAGTAGAATCAGTTTTGATATGTTTTCAGAGGCAGGCAGCTGGATAGATATAATCTGTAGGGCTGTGCTAAGACAAGGAATAGCAAGAGAGCTAACATTTACAGAGAAGATTTGATGTTTGTCAGATTATTTGTCATCAATTCCTCTAAGCGAAGATCAGCTTATATTCTCTTTGTCATTCCTGAGACTGAAAGCTTTGATTTCCAGCTACTTAACCATTAACAACTACTGAATTGGTAGCAGAAGTTCCTAGGTACCAGAAAAATCAGAACGTCATCCTAGGCAAAATGCTACCATCTCTTTGTCCATCTATAATGGTCCTAGAACATAGTAAAGATGGAGAAACACTTACCTTTTCTCTGCCTTTGCCGATTGTGAGCAACTGACCAATTCATTCCTAGGAATTCTTGCAGAAGCGATTATCCTGGAAGGTGTTTCTTGAAGTGAAATGGAGTTTGGCCTTGGTGTCTTGACTCCCTCCCCTTTCAAGGGCTGGGCATCTTCACAGGGTGGTTTGATGTTTTCTAATTCAACAGAAAGAGTCACAGGATTACACACTGTCAAAGAATCAGGAGCACAGACGTCAGCAACCAGGTAACAGACAATGGTGAAAAAAGTCCAATTTTCCACCTCAGCATACACACTCTTACTGTGCATACTTGAATGCAAAGGCTTTTACAACTGATGGAAAGGTAATTTGATGACATATACTAGAAAAATTACCATTCAATGAAGGAATAGCAGACTCCAAACTTTCAAACATTCAGCTAGGAGAAAGTGGAGGGAAAAGCATTTGTGACCTCACTCAGGCATTTCTGTGACATTTCACCAATTCAAAATACATCACCAGCACACTGGGAGCAGTAATGCAGAGACACTATTTGAACAAAAAAAATCGTTCTAACCTTCTGTCATGTACCATAAGTCATGCCGTTTGTTTCACAGGCAAGTTCTGATCAGATAGCTGCCTGTTTCCCCAGTCCACGTCTGGACAGATTGCTAAAATGACTGACCCTCACACCAGAAATCAAGGACCGCTTCATGGTTTGCAGTTTCAGTAGATGTTCTCTCTGCTGGCTTTTCTATAACTGTTCCCCTATTTGGGCCACTTGTCTCCTTTTGCTATTCAACCATACACAGAGTAGCCAATGCAGCTGCTGGCTCACTTCTAGAATATGTTTTCTAGACCACATTGACATACTCCAATTAAAAAAAATTGTTCTTTCCCAGGGCATATTTCTATGCTGTCAGCCATCCTCTTCCATAGGTCTCTTTGCCCTGAACTAGTCCTTATTAGTGAGGAAGGCACCCTGTGTTTACTCTTCTAGAAAGAGATTTGGTTTTACCTGCTCTTACTCAGCAATAGTCCTTTTCCCCTTTGCAATTTTTCAGTTGGAGCTCACTTCAGTTAGTCAAAGGAGAGGAGCAGCTACTGATTTAGGAAATTCTCATTATAAACTGTATTTTAAATAAAATAAAGTCAATTATAAATCCAAATACTAAATTAACAGCATTTAAACTGCTCAAAATTTCAGTCTTACCAAAATGACAGCTTCACATTAACTGCTATCATACATTTCATACGTATCATACATATCAAACAAAAATTAGTTAATATCATTCAAAACCACCAGTTAGATTTGTTTTCAGAACAATTTTAAAAACTAAAAATGCCTACAATTATAGGAATTATAAAAACAAGCAATAGTGAAAAACTTAAATCTTGATACCACAAGACTAGTAGAATCACTTTTCAGAATGCTCAGAGGAATAATTTCTGATTGCATCAAATTCAATTGCAAGATGCTGGGTTACACTTCTACAGCATATGCCACACAAATGAAAAGAATTAGGCAATTAGCACTACTATTGCTGCCAATAGGTAGCTTACAAGTTAGCTAAGAACAATTGCTTACCTATTGTGCTTGGCTGATAGACAGTTTTACTTGTGCTTAAGATTGGTTTTCGGGGTATACTTCGTTTCCTTATCCGCTCTATTAATGATTCAAATTCGTCATCTGAGCTATCTGATTCTACCTCTGTACTTTGTCGTAATGGCACAGTTGGCACTTTATTTTCTGTACTCTTTTCACAGCTTCTTTCTTTCCTTCTAACAACCAAATCTGGACTGTCTCTGGAAATTGACTCTTTCAGATTTTGTGGAGGTGGGAGTTTTATGCACCTCCGACTCTCTTTCGAGTCTTTCACTCCCCCTTTTTGGTAGTCATGCCATGAACTTTCTATAAAGACAGAATCTTCAGTGTCACTTGAAGCCTCTGGATACTGCAATTCTGGGCAGCAAGTGTTTTTCTTTCCAGAAGTCATCAACTTCTTTGGGGTCTGAAGATCCTTCTGTGCTGCAATTCAAAAGAAACAACTTAAAGTTTTGGTAATTTCATTTAGGAGACCTGCCTTTGTCTTAACACAAAAAAAAAAATCCCTTGAAAGATAGGAAAACACAAAGAATAGAAAGATACCTTTTGCCTTTTCTTTATTACACCCTGCTCATTTACCATCATACTAAATGGAAAGTCACTGAAAGATGTATTAAAAAAAAAAGTAGCTTAAACACCATGTATACATCAGCCATCAGGCCTAACAATCCTGAATAGGTAGCTAGCACTGGCATAATCTTCATTCCCAGTAACAAAAGCTACACGCATGTAAGAGTAAGGATGAACATTTCATATTAGAGTTTTATAAAACCACCAAGTGAAGGGTGACTTAAAAAATGCTCAGCCTTAACTGATCGGACCACAGCCTACAGCACAAAGAGCACACTTGCCAACAATCTTCTGACATCTCAGATTTGACCTATCAAGATCAAGGGATCATGTCAGATCTACTGGTGACCTATTTTTTTTTTTTAAATGATACTTCTGGTTCACTTTGCTTCCCCCATTTCCGCTCCAGAAACCATTCCATTACCTTTTTACAGTCTGCAGCTGGCATACATGTTTCAGGGTTGACATTCACACCAGCTGCAAGAGATCCCGCCCTTCTTGATCAGGGGTCAGAACTTCTCCAGGTTCATATGAGATCACTGTTACCATCCCTCATCTACTAGAATTCCATCACCTGATCACTGGCCTAGTGCCTGTGTCAAGAATTCCAGAGCCCTGTTCACCCCCTTCTAGGAAAATCCAGTTTGCTCGTATGAATGAGAAGTGCGCCAGACAGCTGTAGTCAGACTCTGAATGTTAGTAAACCAAGGCACCTTCCATCCCTTGGGGGAAAACAGGGATCCTCTACTCAGACAAGCACTGAAACCCCTCAAGTCATAGTTTGCCAGAGCATCTTGTAGCCAGTGTTAACAGAATTACACCTAGGATCTTGGCTAAAGAAGCTCCAAATCAAAGGACCCTATCTGTGGCTCTGCAACACCCATAGGCAAGACTGGCCTGATTGCCAACCTTGGCATCAAATTAAAGGTATCTACCTGAACAACAGTTACCTTCTTTCTTTACTCAGTGTCTTTTGGCCACAGAATGAGCTGGTACAGCCATAGGAATGCTGTTTTGCCTATCCTAAGTCCTCTCTCCACAGTGATCATCCCATATTTGCAGCTCAGTCTAATCAACCATGAGTTGCTACTCTTTTCACAGACCCAAATACTAGCAGATAGTCCACAGTATCTGCAGACCTACAACAATGCTCCAAAATGTACACCTGTCAGAACAGTATGACCATGCTTTCCTCTGTTAGCCCCAAAGGAAACAGAAAAGCCTCTCCTCTGCTACCCTCAAGGAATAGACAAAGTGATCTTATGTTTAACAAGCTCTCTCAGAAATTTATGAGCTCAGCAGTGAATGTTATCTTTCCACCCATTAAAATTCCTGCTTCACATTTGCTGTTGGACAATTACTTGCCATTCTTCGTTGTGCTCTTTCTCACTTTAAAGTCCAAGAAGAAATCATCAGAGTCATCAATTAAGTCCTTCAAACTGTAAAACAAGCAAATAATGTGAAAAAAGGTAGGCATAAGCAGAAAAATAGAAGAGTAAGTTTGCCTTACTAAAAAAGCAAACCAAAAAAAAGCCACCAATATAACATTAACAGTTGCTTACAGCAAATGTTACCAACTACGTCCATTAATAGGAATGGCAATAGAGCATGTACACCTCCAAACATCCCATTTTACATTTGACCTGAACATACAGATTGAACACGTAACAGTTCTTCTGTCTGCACTTACTCCTATAACATGTATTTGCCTATGAATCACTAAAACTTTTGATCATTTTTCTGTATTCTGAATAGTAGATGTGATACAGAAAACTATTATAAACATTGAAAAGTCATTAATTACAGCACTCACCTTGCATCCGCCTTTTTAGAAACAGATTTGGGAGTTTTCATTCTAGCTAAAATTGAAACAATAGAAGATTAATTAAGAACAAGGTTCTGTTTCTTTTGTTATGCATTTTTTTAAGAGAAAAGTTTGCAGCTAGTAAAAATTCAGTCTAAAGTCTTAAAAAAACCCCCAAACATAAGAATCCTTTACATATAATTCCAACTCTCAATTCCTCAAAGCTGACAGCAGCTGTCTAGCATTTCCTTCATTATTCAATTCTTGCCCAGCACAAAGCCAGATAAGAAGTGCTGTTATGTATCTTGCAGTATCCAGTATAGCCTCCTCATACATGTGGATCATTGGGGGTGGAATTGAATGGGTTTATCAATATTTTCTCCAAGCATTTCAATGACTGCAGGTAATAGTTTTCCTACTGCAAAGAGGTGTCCATATGCTTATTCCACTAAGTGACTCCAAAAAAATGTTCAAACAAAATGGTAACAGTAACACCTCACTGCAGAACAGCAATTCAATACTACTTCTCAAACATAAATGCCTTTTAATCACTCCAGGAATATCGTGGTGACTGCTAAACACGAAAACTTGGTTCAGGCAGCGGTACTGCATATGCTTGAAGGAGTGACTCTTGAGAGATTATCAGAAACGCCATCAAAATTTCACACACCATCATTATGAGAGATTCAGGAAAGTTGGAAGGGGAACAAATTTCATTAAAGCATAGATTAGACTGCGGAGAAGGGAAACAACTGTCCCTTCTTCAGAACTTAATGGGCCAAAATAGAAGTTAAGGGGTGTTTGTTCTCACAATCTGAAGCTGCATGCATGACTTCAATGGCATTATAAACTTTTGCACTATGCCATAAGCCCAAAACCAGAAGATAGGTTTGCTTGATAAAGCTTTTATGGTTGATCGGTAGATTCTGGTACCAGGAGGGGCAGCTGAGCTACACCCAAACGCTACCCTGAAAGCACACTATAAGTTAAAAAGCATAGGATGGGACTGAGTGTTGTCCTCTTTGAAGAAGAGCACAAGGGGGAGGAAAAAGAATTCAAGACCTTGAAGCTCAAAAAGTATTTGGAGCAATAAGTTATTTTCAGTTTTAGCACCCAGTAGTCTTCACCATGTGCTGGTTTTGGCTGGGATAGATTTAATTTTCTTCATAGTAGCTAGTATGGGGCTGTTTTGGATTTGTGCTGAAAACAGTGTCGATTATACAGAGATGTTTTAGTTACTGCTGAGCAGGGCTTACACAGAGTCAAGGCCTTTTCTGCCTCTCATACCACCCCACCAGCAAGGAGGCTGGGGGTGCACAAGAAGCTGCGAGGGGACACAGCCGGGACAGCTGACCCCAACTGACCAAAGGGATATTCCATACCATATGACGTCATGCTCAGCATATAAAGCTGGGGGAAGAAGAAGGAAGTGGGGGACATTCAGAGTTATGGCGTTTTGTCTTCCCAAGTAACTGTTACGTGTGATGGAGCCCTGCTTTCCTGGAGATGGCTGAACACCTGCCTGCCGATGGGAAGTAGTGAATGAATTCCTTGTGTTGCTTTGCTTGTGCGCGTGGCTTTTGCTGTACCTATTAAACTGTCTTTATCTCAACCCACAAGTTTTCTCACTTTCTCTTCCGATTCTCTCCCCCGCCCCATGGAGGGGGAGTGAGCGAGTCGCTGTGTGGTACTTAGTTGCCAGCTGGGGTTAAACCATGACACACCACTACCTTCATTACAAAAGAAGTAAACACAGCATCTGCTGCCTTCCAAGACACCACATCAAGGTGGCTCATTGAAGCACAAATGGCCAGCAGCCAGAAGCTTTCCTATATGATCATAACCACAGTGTTTCTAGATCACAAAGCAGCACCAAACTAGTAAGGCTGACAGCTGGTCACAGGAAACCGAAAGCTTACAGAAAAATATGCCTTGCTACTTAATAAATCAATTTTTTAATTTCTTGTCTCTTGGCACATATTTTCATTTCACTCTTTCCTACAACTGTCACTATAGTGATAGTACAGCAATTGAATAGCTTTGCAAATATTCTGCTCCAAGCCCCAACTAGTTACTCTCAGCTACCTTCCACGCCAGAGCTGACACATGACTTTGGCCTCAACAGCCTCCTGGATGGAGGAAACAAAAAAAAGAGTAGAAAAGAAGAGCAGACTGTCAAATATTTAAGTTTAAAAAATTACAGTAAAGTGAACAATGACCTAATGAATGGACAGTATTGAAATATTTGTCAGATTTAAAAGTCCAGAGGTAGTGCAGGAACTATACACAGCACATTTTAATTCAACTGGATGTAAGCAGTAAGGCTTGACAATGCTTAAGATCATTCACATAGCACTGAGCTGGAGCACAGCATGAACTCTAAAGTAATGAGAAATCTGCTTTAAAAGCAGCTAGACTAACACGACCCTGATATGCAAAAGGCAAAATAAACAGATACGACTTGTTGCCTTACCGTTTCTACCATCTCTGTTCAAATGTTGAATACATAATGAGGAACATATTTACAAACCTTTAAATTAACTTACGTTTCAGTCTGAAATCCACTTGAGATGTGGTAGAGCCATGATTAGTCCATCTAAGGAACGAGCTAAACAGAACTCTTGCAACAGGAAAAAAAAAGTGTGTACTCAACTACCCTAGCACAAAATGATAGTCATAGTGGCTATTACCAAAAAGAAAAATACGAATATCAGGTTTTGTATGTACAGGCTAAACATAAAGATAGGAAGTTATGGACAGCAGAAGCCACCGTGTAAAATTTAGTATTCAGTTCCATCCTACCAAGACCTTGAGCCACTATGAAAAGCCAAAAACATCCCTCTGACTGGTTAAGACTCATGCAGCAAAAGCCATGACACGTAAGAGGGAATTCCGAGTAGTTTAGACATGTGTTTGGAACAATAACTGCTTAGAGAAAATGTTTATTCAAAAATGCTCCGTAGGCTAAGAAGGAAGCAAGTGAGTGACAGGGAACAGACAAAACTGAGGCAACAAGAAAAATAATGCAAGGCAAAAAGCATCCAAGATTGAGACACACGAGATTCAAGAACACTCACTGTGGCATATAGCTACCAACACTGCACTGCAAGGAGAAAGTGTACTTTGCAGCAGGAGCAATGAAAGAAAATCATGCATAAAAACTACTTCACTGTAACTAGATAGAAATGTGTCCTTTTCACATTCCTTCAGAAAACAAACATGTACTATTACTTACACATTTCAAATTCATCATCACTGCTGGAAGAGAAGTACAGGGCATGGCTGCAAAAAATGAAATGCAGAATAGTATCAAGAACATTAGGTCAACAGCAAGTACATCTGCATCTCAACTGGTCTGAAATACCTGTGAACACTGAGAACCAAATATATAGCGAAAAAACACTGTTTTAAATTATTTAAAATAGAAATATTAGAACTTGTATATTAAAATTTATAACAACCATGTATGTTCAAGTAGTAATCAACCGCTGTCAAAATCTGAAAGATTGAACCGTTTGGAGACACAGGCTTAGGACATTACATTGGTTTAAGTTCAAACTGGATATCAGAAATCAAAAAGGATAGAAAGCTTGTTTCTCGTCTTACACGTTATATCTGATCAGGTAGAGAACGCTGTGTTGTATTAAGTCTAAAACCTCAAAACATGCAACAATGAGAAACAAGCTGCTTTCGTGTGAAGGGTGCTTTAATATGGTTGCCATGAATATTTAGCAAACTGCAGTAGCTTTCATAAAGCTATTTTAAGACGCAGAATGGATGCATTACCACTTGGACTGCAATTCTCATGCAAATGTGGAGGCAAGCCATAATACTCTTACCAAAGTATTTATTTCATTTTCTGACAAAACCCAAACATTAACAACTTGAAAAATACACTATGCAATTGCCTAAAACTATGAAGACAGCTTCTTTTAATTACATTAAAGTTACCCAAACCTTAAAGACTATAATTCTGAAATCTGCTAATAGCTACCAATTATCATAAATCAATTGGGGGCATAATCTAAAATTTTATTTAGATATGATCAATAAAAATAATGAGGGACGCGAGGGATGGGGCTGCTGCCCCACAGAGCGCCACCTCACCTACCGCCCCGTCGGCCCTGGCTCCCTGCGGCCACTCTCCCTGGGCTGCGTCCGCCTGAAGCCAAACCGCAGTAAGAGCCGCCATCGCACGAGTCTGAGGGCCCGCCGCCGGGACGTCCCCCTGCCCCGCTCCCCGCCCGCCCCTGACATTGACCGTGTGTGGGGGTGGCGGCGCCGGGGCGGCCCTCACCGCCCCGGGGGGCCTGCGGGCGCCTCTGCTGTGGCGGGGCTCCGTCCTGTGCCTCCTCGAGCTGCAAACGAAAGAGAGCGTGAGCGGCCCGCCGGGCCCCGGGACGGGACGGGGTGGTGGAAGAAGGGGCTGGCGGCCCCGGACGCACGGCTGCCCGCTCCATCCCGCTTCAAACCGCCCGCGCCCCGCCGTAGCGCTTCCGGGGCACCGGGCAAGGCCGCATGCGCACCGCCCCCGCGCCTGCGCACAAGGCGACGCATAGCCCGCAGAGCCCCCCGTGGGTTCGCTGCTCTTCGCGACGGGGGAATCGGCACCGGCTCTAGCTCAATCGCGGATTCAGCCACCGGCAAACACAGACGTGGATTGTAAAAGGGTTGTTAACCCTCCTCGTGATACCACACAGCTGTTGCTAACAGGAGAGGGTGCAAGAGTAACTACAGCCATGCCTCCTCCCCAGGGCATGCAGGCAGCCATGGCACCCCACCAAGAAAGGCAGGGCTCATCAGGCAGGGTACACCCAGGGCCAGCAGGGACCGGGTGACCTAGGTGCACCAAGCAGAAGCAGCTGGCAAAAACTGGAGTCTCAAGCTAAGCACAGCCAGGAGACAAACTCACCTGCTACATATGCATCAGCAACATCCCTACCACCATTAGCAAGGTTGACACTAATTTCAAACTGCAGTCCTTGACCCACCACAGAGATTTAGGAGTTGGGGAATGCTATTGTTGCTTATTCAAACCAAAAATATTAATTTACACATAGGCCATGACCTTCAAGGTACTACAGAGTGTGACCTGAGATGACAGCACCATGAAGGCTAGAAGAAACAAGCTGCTTTGAGACCCCAAAACACTTCCGAATTAAGCATGCACACACACCAGAGCTTTCATGTTTGGGTGGGTTTAGTCTAACGTAGTGGAAACAGGAACGTCTATGTACAAGATCTACACTTACCTGGGATTATATCTGCTGAAATAGTGTTATTTAAAACAAAATTACAGAAAGGAGGATGAAAGGCCAGCAGTTCAGAATACTTTTCTGACAGCAGCACAAGAAGGGCAACAGAAAACATGAAACGCTGGTCAAATCAGTCAAACTGGCAAACCAAAGCTTTATTTTTTTGTTTAAAGTCTTTGCTACAGTACCTAGGACTGCACCGCTATACATAATTAACAATCATTCCTGAAAGATCTGTATTTGGCACCAGTTTGTGTTTACCTCAAACACTTGTGGGGAGGATTAATTTCAAATCAAATTTGGTTTTTCAACAGAATAGGAGCTGCCATCATGAAGCCAATTAGCTGAGTTATTGGAGAAGCTTAAAAACAAAACAAAAAAACTTAAGTCCTTATCTAAACCAACACATTACAGAGTTCCAAAACAGAGGTCAAACATTAAAAGGCTGATATAGGCTCAAGTGGTTTATAAAACCTATAAAAAAAGACTACACCAGCAAATATGCCCTTTCAGTCCACACAGTTTAGAAATTAATGCAGGGAGCAACACTCGCTAGCTGGAAATCTTGTCATGGGAGAACCACATATATACCAACAGGAGTACCCAAAATCAAATGTTAAAACGCTCCAATTCCCAATCCACATAAAAGGAGAGAGATTCATAGGAAGATTAAATCAATCCATTAAATCATAATTGGTTGGGCAGTTCAAACTTCCCCCAGCAACCACTATGTCACTCATACACACAGGCTCACGTGTACACGGCTCAATCCCGTTCAAATTCCTCATGGAATAAAAGGATCCCAGGCTCTATTGAGTCTTTCCCTATCATGCAAGAAAATAAGTCTGGCTGTGCTTTAATCACCATCATGTATTACTTCAGCCACAGAGTACCAGGCAGATTAAGTAGAAATGCACAGTTTTTAGCTCATCATCTCTGCGTAAGTGTTTGAGAGGCTCAGTTCCTGGAGAGTTCTGGGTGGGCACACAGTCTCTCTTCATGCAGACTCACTGGCCTCTACTGGCTTAATCATGTGGTCCGGTTTGTTGCCAGCAGCATAGTGATCCCACATCTGAAGATAAAGCCGCTCCAGGTCCATTGTGTACTGTTTCGTGTTGAACAAAGGACTGGATATTCTCTGCTTCCAGACTTTGCCACGTATTTTTTTCAGGCTACAAAAAGAGTTAAAGCAGTCACAAGAGGTTCCAAACACTTCGTAATACTGTTTACTTTTGAAATCTACCGTTTTCAGCTAACCCAGAATTGCCAGTAAAACTGTTTCAAAAATATGCTTCCCCACTTCCACCAAATTCATATTGATGTTTCATCACCTCATCATTTCTGATGCAGACCAGCATGACCACTTCAACTCAGAAGAGCTGCAACATTAACGCATTAACTTGTTGCATTATCTGTACTGCGGTAACTTTTTACAGCGCGATTTTAACTTGCAGTAAGTGACAAACTGCTTAATCTTCAATTTAAAAAGAACAAAAGGTGAACTATATTGCACTTTTTACCAGGTAAGAGCCTGAACATGAGCAATTTCTTCAGAAGAGGTAGCATTGTTACTCAACTGGGAGCACTGTTAAGTTTACCGTAAAAGCAGGAGCTGAGTTAACTGCAAGACAAGAAACCTCTAGACGAGGATTGCCTAGCTATTTTAAATATTAAAATATCTGCAAGATTAAAACTACTACTAAGTCTCAGCACTGTGCCCAAATACAGCACTTTACATTCTTGATGTTACCACATTACACAGTACAAGTTTGCTTACTATTCCAGATCAGTTCCCAGCTTCACAGCAATATCCTCATATTCCTGTCTACTTTTTGCAATGAGCTCAAGACAACCCAGGCAAGTAAGCTGGGAGGCAGCAACTCGTGATGCAAGAGTCTCGCCTGTTAAAAAACCAAACAAACAAACAAGGTATCAGGAGGAAGCTTATCAAGTAATCAAGTAACATATTGCAGAGTATGAGTTACCTTCCTTCTGCCTTTGCAACAGGCAGTTTATTGGGCTTGCTGTTTGTTGTTAAAAAATTAATAATATTCAAACCCATCTGTTCTATGTATGTTCCCCACTGCGTTACCTGGCATAGTGACCATTGGAGTCCCAGCCCAGAGTACATCCATCCCAGTTGTGTGCCCATTGCAAAGCGGAGTGTCTAGACAAACATCAGCCAATTGCCCTCTCCTCACATGTTCTTCTTTGGGGGCAACAGGAGAAAAGATGATTCGGTTTTGGGAAAGACCCAAGTTTTGCGCGTATTGCTGAATATTGGGTTCTCCTACAGCTGGGAAACGTAGCAGCCACAGCACGCTGTTTGGAACCCTTTTTAGGATCTATAACAAAAATAAAGCAGCAAATACAGAAAGTTTGGTCAGAAACATTTCCTTTTCTGAACAAGAAATTACCATATAACAAAATGAAGCAAAAGGCATAATCATTCAATATTTTGATCTTCTGAGGTATAGAGCAGGAAAAAAATAATCACCATTTTGAGTGGAATAACTAGGACTGCATTTCTAATCCCACTGAAAGAGACAGCAACTCTGAGCAATAGTTCATAGAGCAGTACTTAGAGAGTAAGTCTTGAAATTTATGATCTCATTTATTTATAGGCCCATGCTATGGAATATAAAAAAATTACCCCTCAAGTAACTCTCAGCAATACACTTTATATAAACTGAACCTTGATACAGACGCTCAGTGCTCAGATCTGTCAATCTACCAACTGCCAAGGCCAGTTATGACTTAGTTGTGCAGACTAGGGAAGACCAAACTTATTTCACAATGGAGTACCAGCATACTTAAGCTGTCCAAGACGTAATTTTTCACTGGCTAGAAGCACAGATGTGATTTGAAATCAATCTAAAAAATTCTATATTCTATTAACACTAAGTCCTGCAACATGAGCATTGTAAGGATTCAAATGGCTCAGGGTCAACGTTTTCCACAGAACAGTTAGTTTTAACTTGCATGAAGTTTCTGCTAACTTGAACAGAACAGCTATGTTCCAGAAGTCTAACCTTAGATTTCGTATTAGATACAGATACTCACATTAGCCCACATCTGTAAAGTGGAAGGATCAATCTTATACAGCTGATTAAAGTTACAGTATACAACAGCATCCTCTGGTAAGCCATACTGAGAACGGGTAGTAACAATTATTGTTCGTGGAACTTCTTCGCCAGTTGCTGCTTTGTTGTTAATCTAAAGAAAAAAAAAAAACAACTATTGGAACACTGAAATTTCAGGAAACAAGACTATGCCCTGTGGAATTGTCCTGAGACACAATGCAACATTTGTTAGCATCATAAGTTACTGTAAGCATATCTTTGGTTTTATTATATGAAAACAAAACTGTCTACTTACCCATAACAAGAATTTAACTGGTATGCGTACACGCTTGTGGATGCCACAATGTTGCAACCACCAAGGCACAAAACACTGGGCATTTTCATGCCCTTCCTATATCTCCCTGAAACTCCAAGTAACTGGAATAATTGGAAAGAAGAATCATATAAAGAGGCATTACACATGGACTCCTCCTCTCCTTAAGGTCACTTCATTTCCTTGAGACCAAAAATGAAATTAAGACTTCAAGGAAGAATAAAAAAGTATTTAGAAAGCAAAGGGGTTTTTTGGTTTGTTTGGTTTTGGGGTTTTTTTGAGGTTTTTTTGGGGGGCCTTTTATCTTAAAAAAGACAATAGGCACAGAACAGATAGTCAAGACTGAAGATGCAGACTAATACGTAACTGATAGACTGTAAGGAACTAACTGACAAGGAAATAATGGGAAATGCTGAAAATTAGACTAGAAGAGTTATTAATGGACTTTCAAAAAAGAATGGATCTTACAGCCTTCACAAATAATAGGAATATGCTAATAAAAAACAGCAGAGGATGAAGTTGGGATAATCAGAATATCATGCAAGAGTCTTTACGATTAGTAAAATGGAAGTATGTTTTTTTTTGTTTGGTTTTTTTTTTTTTTTTTTTTTTTTTTTTTAAATAATGACAGGCAATGGTGGGATCAAAGACAGATAAAAACATCAGTACAGATAGGGCAAAACAGGTACTTAGAGCCTTTTTCTTTATATATGTATTTTACATACTTATATATTTAACATTTAGCTCAGTGGCAGTGCAGCCAGCCAAAATAAGCGTACTGTTGACAAACTTGACATGAATGACAATGACTCAATGTCACTGACTCCATTAGAAGATACATGAGATAATTTAGTTCAACAAAAGTTGGTAAAAGTGCTCTTTATCCAGGCCACTGAGGAGACCTCAAAAACACAATGCACAGTTCTCGTCGACCTATGCCCAAAAGTAGCTGATATCAAATTAGAACAAGCACAAAGGGTTACATTAGTGTGATCAAAAGACAGAAATCCTGTTTTAGAAGTGCACCAACAGAGTTTAGATTGTTTCATCTTGGTGGTGGAGTCCTAAGACAAAAATTCTCTATTATTCTAAGGGGACAACAATTTCAGAAAAAAATGCTAATAAGCTTACTGACCGAACTAAGACATAACCTATTACCAACTTAAAGGAAAGTCAGCTGTGAACAAAAGAACTCAAAAAGAAACCAAGGCATGAGATTATGAATAGAGCAGTGATAATAAAAGGTCTCATAAAATGACGTAAGAGAGTCTCCTGAGGGACTGTAAACTGAGTAAAATTCACAAGTCAAAAGAGTTATGCCAGTACCAAAATATGGTATTTTTAAAAAGGAAGAACTGTTCTGCAAAGGAAGACCTATTAAACAAAATCAGTAACTCTAACTATCACTAAAATCCCATGAACTGTTAAGCACTGAGAGGTGGTGGTATAGTGCATCGTTCAGAAAGATGTAAGGAGATGAATAAACATTGTTGATATATAGTGGAATAACTTTGCCTGTATCACCCAGCAATTTTTCTCTAAAGGAAAAACACAACTGAAACTGGGTAACAGCTTACAAATGCCCTATAGGCTGCAGGCAAGGAGCAAATGTTGCCTTCAAATTCTGAACCACCAAGTGCAACAACTTTTATGCAACAAGATTAAGTTTCTTTGGACTTCAGATACCTCTTGATATAACCCCTCTATCTTTGGGGGGAAAGATCATCTTCCAGCATCTGTGGCTTATAACACATTTGTGAGTTTCCTTCAGTATGAGAACGAAACAAATCAACATGACAGAAGACAGATATTTGCTTGGAGGTTTTTCTTCCTTGTTATGTTAAAACATACAGATATGACATAAAACCCAAGAGAACAGCATCTTGAAGTGCCTTACCTGAGTAGTTGCTAATCCATTACTGATGTTGAATCCATTGATAGTTATCTGAATTTGCCCACGATTAATCATCTCAATCACAGCTTCTGCAATTGTGTTCATAGGAATGACTGGCATACTGAGGGCGGCATTGCCATCTGCATTGTCACAACTGTCAGGACACTTCATCTAAGATAAATCATACAGGCATCAGAGAAAGTACTAGCTTCAGTCCCTACGACTGAACACGCAAAGGAGAAGCTCTCACCTTAACAATCTTGACATCAGGGAGGCTGTCAAGGAAAGCCTTCAAGTCAATGCCATTCAAAACAATTCTGTTATCATAAATATGACCATTGGACTTGAAATCAATGACTGCTTTTTTCTGTTAAAAAAAAAAAAAAGTTTTAAAAAAGTTTTTAAAAAGTTACAAGATCCCTTACCAAGTACTATACTAAGTGCCATTTTATAAAGACAGCTATGGAAAACACCTACTTTTCTTGCCCTATCTTCCTACGTACCTTCAGATGGGGGAACATGTTGGCGTGGTCTCCAATAAAGAAAGTGTTTGGCATGTAAGCTAATTTCTCTGAATACTGCTCAGCCACCTCAACTGGGGAAGTTTCTTTATCTGTGATGATATAATCCATGAACAATGCCCCACTGGTTCCAGGATACCCTAGCCACATTGCCTAAAAAACAAGAAAGCAAGGCTCCAGTCCCAGGTGCATTGCAAAAATAAACGAAGTTAAAAATCAATGCATTTTAAGTTAAATTTTCCACCTGCAGATTCAAGTTTCTTCTTGTGCTTTATCAACTGACGAGCAACCACTAACCCCAAACTTTCACTACCGAGACAGTGAACAGTTCAAGGATGTTCTAAAATTGAACCCTCAAGCAAAATGCCAAAGTATCCAACTACGTGCAGCTATAGCCAGAATACTAACCATCAGTGATTACGGCTTTTCTTAGCTGAGAAAACTTCTGCAGCCTAGAGTGACTCTGATTCAGGCTTCTCCCACTCTCTTTCCATAGGCATTTTAGAAAATCCTTAGTCAAAAAAATAACTCTGACATTGATTCTGACTTATTCTAACTAGAATTTCACTAAGCCTAAAGAGATTAAAACACAACAACTCATTTCCACAACTGCTTCAAATACCCTTTTTCTTTGTTCTCACTAATGCAAGAAAGCCACTGGTGTACAGGAACCTCACAGAATTAAGGAGTTCTCTTGCAGGACATAGTCAACTGCCCATAAAGCATATAAAACAAACAAACAAAACTACTCTGCTTCAACAGAACAATCCTATTTGCCTCACATACGCTAAGCCCTAAAAAGTCTCTCTCGCTTACTGATCAACATGAGCCTTCAACGTTTTTTCCACTCTGCCAGAAGAAAAAGAGAAACTCTTCCTACTCACAAGTGGTTTTTTGGAGATACAGAGCCCTCTAACTTAAGTTACCTGAATAGGTGCTGGTCTCAGGGCAAATAATTCATTTCGGGCTCCTTTGGTGTAACCATTCATATTAATGAGAATGTGTATCCCATCCTGATGGATGCGGTCTGCTGCTTTTCCATTACATGGTATCTGAAAAATAAATAAATACATAAATAATTAAAAGTTATTTTTGTTTTCAGTCTTTCAGTAATAAATGTGGTTAGTCATCAGTGTACCAATGGATAAATGTCAACTGCATAATTTAATTTAGGTGAGACTTAAATCTCGTTACTCCTGGTTTTAGAGAGGTGTAAGTCCTCAACTCAATCAAAAAAACCCCTGTTGAAGCCAAGAAAAACATAAGTTTGCTAGACACAGCTGAAGCAGTTGCTGACAGAAATTGTAACTGTGGTACTTGAAGATTGCCTCTGCACATTCAAATCAGAGGAGTGATATCTAGCTCAGCAAGTCATGCAGAAAAATATCACAAGTGGGCCACAGAAGAAACTTCAAGCAACACTGAAACTGCTTCAGTTCTTGGCAAAATCAAAGAAGAGTGGAACTTCACACAAGCTATTACACCAATAACTTTCAAGAAGAACAGCAAAGCCTTAGAAATTACAGTGTGTCTCTTCTTGTCTAATACTGAAAGGTAAACAATTTTCAAGTTTTACATTCCTCCAAGAATTTATTATATAATTAGTCATTACCTACAAGCAGATAAAAGAAAATAGATAGATGTCTCTAGTTCAGCAGCAGTAAAACAAAAACCAAAGGCTAGAAACTGAGGCTATACAAACCAGAACAGCCCCACCACCACCACTCCTGTAAGGCTAATTAATGATCAAAGCTCATGTAGGGCAACTGGTAGATTCCCAAACTAAGGTAATACAGAGAAATTACTTCAAACTGAAGATCAAGAGTAAGTCAATTAACTGCTCTGCAGCTACTGCTAATACTGACTCACTCTACAATTAACATGCACCATAAAAGTACTTCATTTCTGTAAAAAGGGAAAGCTACTTCACATTTTATAGCAGGGTAAAAATGCATGCACATAGGCAGTTATATGTACCTCTGAGTGGACAACAATCTGAGTTCCCATCTTAGTTTAACTTTCAGTAAGTTACACTGCTAATGCAATAGATCACAGCAAACTGTTTCTACCTGTTTGACCCTCCTGTACAAATCTCTAAGAGTTGCACTGTAACCTAAAAATACGAGTTTGATGCCTCAAGAATTTTAAATAAGAAAACTCAGTGTATCACTCTGGGCAAAGGAAAGAATTTTTCCTAGATAGCTGTTAAGTGCAACAACAAATATGAAATTGCTGCCCTGTTTCCCTATGACCCAGGGCTTCCAACATCCACAGCTGCAAAAGCAGGGGGTAGATGGAGGGCTTTCCACAAGCATAACTGAAGCTCATTATTCTAAAAGAACGTTTCAAAAGATTAACTTAGCAAAATCCACCTCAAAGAGCAATTATGCTGACATAAATTTAGCATTTTTACTTATGAGAGCAGGTTCTGAACAACATGATGAGTTTAAAAAACTACATGCAAGTTTTATCTATCACCTAATCTGGGACTGTCCAGGTGCCAATCCAGTTCCATTATTAATGTACACTGATTATCCCACGTTGCTTTAGGGTTTTGCCAGCTATCTTGAAATAGTATAACAACTCCTTGACTTCTCTGTATACTGAAATCCCCATCAGTTTTCACATACAACTTAAAAAAAAACCCCAAACCACCTGTAAATGTTACCAAAACAGCCTTTTGATAGAGGGGCAAAGCCTCTGTCCTGCTTCACTGGAGTAAAGCAAGCTTAAATATATTTGCAGTTATGGCATCTTGACTTATCCATGACATTTAGGTATGACTATTTTCTTAAGACCTAATGGAACAGTTATTCAATATTGCTAATATTACTTTTTAATAATCACAGAGGTCACGCAATAACCACTGCATCCCAGGTAAGGCATAACACCAATACATCTACAAACTCCAAAATTCTCAAGACTAATATCAGCCTAATTCAAGAAATGATTGCAAGTAAAAAATCTCAAACTACAGGCTGATCTCTTTCTTCATTTAGTTTTGCTAAAAGGTCAATGCATCAAAAAGGCTCACCTGAGATAAGTCAATGAAATGATTTGCTTCAGCCATAACTTTTACACGGAAGTTTGTACCATCATCAGGACTCAGGGCATAACAGAATACCTAGAATATGAGGCACCTAAAATTGAGTATCTGCAACACCTTGCCAACAAAATAACTTTACTATAAAACATACAGTATTGCAATTTTAAATTACATTAGCAAATTTACACCTAGTTTTATACAAATTATACTATATTTATTTGTGTGGCATTTACCATTTGAGAAAAAAGTCCAAAAAAAAAAAAAAAAAAAAAAAAAAAAAAAAAAAAAAAAAAGGAGGGGAGCAGGGGGGCACATTGGGCATTTGACACATTTGCACCAGGTCCCAGTTTTACCCAGTTCTGGTGCTAGAGTATGGCACTTCATCTTGCATAGACATATATACAATGTTCTCATCTGTACAAGATAAAGTAATTTTAACAAATGGATTTGCATAAGTGTTAAATTCTCTAAGAATACCTTTTACAAGACACCTCTGAATTTGTAATTAGTGAGAATCATTAATTATGACTCAGGTTGAACAGACAAGCTAAGCCTTGGGGAAGCTTTTTAACAGATTCTTTAAACAGTGACTAGTTCTCTCCAATTAAGAAACTGCAAATGTATCTCAGAAACTCAAGGATGACAGGTTATGTAAACAGGCATCTTTAGCTAACCTAGCACATGTAGATGTAAATATAGAACAAATAGAACCAATATGCAGAGAATTTATTATCTTGCAGGACAAAAGCATGGTTTTAGTAAAATAATAGATAACTTCTATTTAGTACTTAAATTAAGCTCTGTAGGGCTTTCTAAATCCAGAACAAGAAGGACTGCCCTTTGTCTCGAGCTGATTCAATGTTAAATGGTATATTCTCCCCACACCCCATGTACTCAGACCACCAATTTAATTGTTCCATGAAAAAAACTGCTTCATAGTCACACTTCTGATAATAATTCAAGCATGCAGCTTTGCCACAAGGATTTCAGACTACAAAGACTTCATGACCAGGAAAAAGCAAGAAGTTAGGGGAAAAAAGCCCAAGAACAAAACAAAACAAATAAAGATTAATAAAAAATACTTTTGCAAGAAGGAAAGACTTATAACCCTTTACAAAGATAAGCAAATTCTCATGTCTTGGAAAACAGGACCTCAGAACCGAGGCAATTTAAACAGTCATGGAGCAAACAATGTAACTGGGAATTAGTTCTATTTACAGCCTCAATCCCTTAACATGACAGCCAAATAAATATAGATGTGACTGCCTTTAGCATTGCTAAATTGTATACACTCCTTCTGGAGTAAGTGTAGTGTATTATTTCCTTTTGAAAAAGCAGTAGCCAGACCAATCTGAAGTTCTTATTTGTGATTCAGGTATCCCAGAGAAAAATACAGGTTAAAAAAAACAGCAGCAGAGTGAACAAAAAACAGACGCATATCTGTAAATCAGAAGTAACCAGACAGTAGTAGCTTGATGTTGAAGCACATTTACTCAAAGAACAGCAGCTGAAGCTTCAAAAAAAGCTTTCCACAGGCCACAAGTCCTACCTACAGTAATTCTAAGGACAGGTGCCTAATTCGCCTACCTTCTAAATAACACATCATATTGGTAAAGGAGGATGACTCAGGCTGGAGAACCCAACAAACCAAAAAAAAAAAAAAAAAAAAAAAAAAAAAAAAAACACAACAACAAAAAAAACAAAAACAAAACAAAACCACCACAAAACCCCAAAACAAACAAAAAAAAACCTAGAAACAAAAGTTTGCCCTTCCCTGGTTTACCTGCCTGCACCAAGAGAAACAAAGTGCCACTTACAGCCATATTTAAAGCTTTAAGCATGCCATTTATATTTTTACCTCAAATTTGTCTGGGTTATGCATGCCTGGGATTGACTGCATTAGGTGTGAGGTCGGATGGTTTCCAAAATCAGAGCTCACATAGCCAATACGAAGTCGACCTTCACTGGCCTTCAAATCCTTGGGATGCTCATATGGTGGCTTGTGAAGAACATTAATCTGTCAAGAAAACATACACAACTGTTTATAAACTCAGGAACCAAAACCAAATGCTAAACAGAGGGACAAAAAAACCCCATGAGTTTGTAGAATTAGCCTTATCCCACATTGAAGTAAGTGGTCTGTGGGCATTTGTTGTTTCAAACCTGCATTATACGTATTCCATTGGAGCCAAGTGTAATGTCCACAAACTGTGTTACGAGATGTCACGTACCTACATTCAGCCAAATAAAGACAGACATCACTACTGCAAGTTGACATTTCTGCTTTTCTACCAGTTTATTTTTTTAAGTATTCCACCCCTGATTATTAAATATACTGATACACACCACAACAACCAGGAAGTTCCCAAACTACAAGCCACTTGTGACCAGAACAGTATTCCTGTGAAGTACCACAGCATGCTCTCTGTTCTTATGCTCACCATCTTCCCCAGACATCAGCTTGTAGCCACTAGCACTGACAGGATTATCAGGCTATTAAGACAAGCCAGTTTGAAAGCTAAGTGTTAACTTCTGAAGTCTGAGATCTTTACATTAGCTAATGTGACCCTTCCACTGGCTGACAGCATATTTTCAATTATAATTGGCAACCTGCTCAAGTAGTCCGTCTCAACATTCACAAGTGCCAAGAGCTATGACTCTCTGGTTGAAGAGAAAAAGAAGTTGCATCAAATTTTAGTTAAAGAATTTGCCATCAACTGCAACTGCACTCTTGGCAGTTTGAGGTGCTGTRCAGTCTCATGGAAATGGCACACAGTTAAGTAATTACAGCAAGAGAAGATATGTTTTTGGAAGAATCTATTCTACTGTACACAAAGTACTCCAAAACAGAATCACAAGGAATACTCAAGTACTTCCTACTGTGATTCATCACCCCTGTAACATTGTTGCCATCACCACTAAAGCCAGTGCATTTGGAAATCCCAGAGCCAATCAAACACCTCACACACGTTCCAGCAAGGATTCACTAGAGGCAAGGTCAGGTTCCAAGCACTACGGATGCTGGAAAGGACCAGATTTTGAGAAATACTATCACACAGATGCCTGGATCTGTTTTACTGTCAGGAAAGAATAATTTACTCACTCTGCTTTTCCAAAACACCCCTTGATGTACTTTGCAAAACTAGACGAGTAACACTATGTCCTATCTCTCTACAGGTCAGTGACTCAGAAACCTTACAAAGGCTAATACTAACTATGCAAAGTATTAGATTTTCAGTAGGAACAGGCAAAACCACAAAGTACTTCAATCACAATTGGCCTGTATAAAACTTCCTACCTTGTCCAAACACAGATTTCCATGTCTCTCAGCAATAGCCTTCCTAAAACTGTGAGAAAGGGGATACAGCATGCTATGATGTGGGTGGACAGAAGGCAGTCTGTTTTTCTCCAGTTGATCAGCTACAATGCTAACCAGCTTCTTCATTCTTTCATCATAGTCAGTCCAGTCACAGACAATCTAGAAAAAGGAAAAATTAAAAGAATATTAAGACAACTGCTTCCTTTGATCTCCATCAGATATTTCACATGTTGAGACTAACGCTTCTTCCAAAAATGGAAGTGAGAACTTCAGTAATTACTGTTGATGACTGTGTAATCTTATCTTCTTTAAGACTTAAGTCTACTCTTTACATTTAAATTAGTGATTGGTTCAGGTGATCAGCCTTAGCATTTGCTGCAGAGGAATATTAAGAATTACAACCAAAGCCTCGTCTTCCTCACCTGCAAACAGTGGGCCAAGTTGCAGTAGGCATCTGGGAAATCAGGTTTCAGTTTCAGAGCAGTGCGGTAAGAGGCAATGGCTTCTGGTATATTCCCTGAATCCTGTGAAGACACAGAAATGAATCAGCAGATAAAAATATACTCAGGGTAAGTACTCACAGTGCCCCACCATACTCTAAGAGAGAATCATTCGCATRTGCTACCTTGTGAATAGAGGCCAGGTTGCTGTGGGCATCAGCAAAAGCTGGGTTTATCTGAATGGCACGGGTGTAGCACTGTAGAGCTCCTTGAACATCCTGCATCTCCTTCAAAGTATTTCCCATATTAGAATAAGCATCTGCAAATGTGGGGCTGATTCTGAGAAATAAAGATAATATATGTCATGAACAATAAAAGCTCCTCCTCCAATGAGAAACCATACCCATACCCAGACTTTTTGGTCTGCAAAGCAACTATTTGAATTAAAATATGTTACTGCAAGTCCCTTTCTGTACAAATCTATGGCGCTTTCCTGTTATGAAAGGCTGGGACTATTACAGAGAGTATCCATTTACCTAATAGCCTCTTTGTAATGCATCAGAGCTTCCTGTAACTTTCCTTGCTGTTGCAGAACACTTGCTAAATTTGAATGCGCAGCAGCAAACTCTGGAAACACCTGGAAGAAAAAGAAGTAGAATCTGTCTCTCAAATACCCCAAGTAGACCATGTCAAAAAAATACTTGTGCATTTCTTACTCTTCTTATGACTCAGGTCTCTGAGCAGGTGTTCCTCCACTTATGACCGAAGAGGGAAAAAAACCTACATCATTGTCGTGGTTTAACCCTGGCCAGCACTTAAACACCACGCAGCCGCTTGCTCACCCCCCCACCCTCCGGTGGGATGGGGGAGAGAACTGGGAGGGCACGAGTAGGAAAACTCGCGGGTTGAGATAAAAACAGTTTAATAATTGAAATAAAACGAAGTAAAACAGTAATAATAACAGTGATAACAACAACAATAGAATATACAAAGCAGGTGATGTACAATGCAATTGCTCACCACCCGCCAAACTGATGCGTGCCCGAAACACGAGCGCCCATCCCAGGACCCAGAACCCCCATACACACTTAGTTTTTATACTGAGCATGACGTCGCATGGTATGGAATACCCCACTGGCCAGCTGGGTCAACTGCACCGGCTACACTCCCCCCTGCCAGCTTCCCATGCACCTGGCAGGGCACGGGAGGCCGAAAAGTGCCTGGTGCAAGCACCACCCAGCAACACACAAAACATCAATGGGCCATCAACGCTCCTATTATACCAAACCCAAAACACAGCACACACACACCCCAGCTACTGGGAAGAAAAGTTAACTCTGTCCCAGCCGGAACCAGGACAATCATATTACACATCCCCAACTTTAATTCCCCACCTCTCCCTCACCACATTCAACTGTACCTCAAGAGCCTTCCTATAAAGACGGACAGCTTCCTCAATATTCCCCTGTTCCCGTTTGATGTTTGCTAGATTGTTGAGAGAATCTGCATGAGTGGGACAAAGTCGAAGAGCTGTATTGTAGCATTCTTCTGCTTCCACCACCTTCAAAAAAAGGGATACTGTTAATATGGTAATATTTGTTGTAACAGCACTGTTTATGAGAAGTCATTATACAATCACTTTTAACAGGTTCAAGGTGGAGATTTCCTGAATTGTTCTTCCTTATGACTAACTAAATGAGGGCAACATCCCATCTTAATAAAGTTGGTGACACCTGGTGTCTAAAATAAACATTCACTTTACTTTTAAAAATTTTAAAAAGGAAAAAAAAAGTACTCCTTACACTGCCTTTCTCCTTCAAGGCGTTGGCCAAGTTACAATAGGCATCAGGGAAGTGAGGTTGTAGTTCAATAGCCCTCCTGTAGGTGTCTATYGCTAGGTCTATTAGTCCTTGCTCATAATACACACAGGCAAGGTTGCCGTGCACAACTGCGTGATTTGGACTCAAACTCAAGGCTCGTAGATAAGCTGCTACAGCTCTGTAACAAGAAAAAGAAGGTAAACAATCATCCACAGAGCAGCAATATGTTTACCTTGGTCATAAAAACGACCTACATAAAAAAAAAAAAAAACCAAACTTCAAGGGATATGTATTATTAACACACACAAATCTGTCCTGTAAGATGTTACTGAAAACACAGAAGAGTACTGCCTGAATTAAAAGCCCAATCAAGGGATGAATTATTATTATTCATGTTATTTTAAAGCTATGCTCAATTCTGTAATGACTAGCAGACTAAAAGAAATATTTTGTAAAACAGGAATGTTTTCCTCCCACCTGATGCTGTATAATGATCAATGCAAGTCTTCTGGAAAAAAAAGTAAAGCTTTCATCTACTTTTTTTAAACACTCTTCATTACTAGGATAAGCATAAGACCTTTGCTCCATTTTTCCCCCAGTTTATTATTCAATTGTAACAATATAAACAGTATCATATTATTCTTTATTCTCTCCACTAACCTAACACACGTATCATGCTTTCCTTATACTTCAAACTTCACTTTGTTCAAAAGTGAGATCTTTAATTATATGCTCCTACAGCACTATATAAATGACTGATGTATTCAAAACAGATTTCTAGAAAAGTCACAACAGTATACATAGTAAGTAAATTCTCAAAAAGGTGATGTGAAGTCTAAAATGAGGAGGAAACATGCCCTGTCTGGCCCATTGATTTGTGGTTAAAACAGAAATCACTGAATGATTTACACTGTGTGCAATGCAACTAGTTAGAACAATTAACCCATTCCCTGAAAGCTTGTATTAAATTTGGAGCCACAAACCACAGATACCAGAAATTATAATCCAATTAACAGATGCAATATGGTACACTGCATATAAACAACTCAGCCTGGATCTTCTTCCAGAAACAAAAGTAAGATTCATGTATCAGATTAGAAGTCTCAAAACAAGTTAGTTCAAAAAGACAGCAACAGTACTGCAACCCCATGCAATAACATGATGCCGACACAACAAATGCAGACTATTCAATCAGATGCTTAAGCTGAATTTCAGCATTTCAGCTTGTCTTACATAGACGGAAAATTTTAGAAGAGTCACACTTGTAGATCATGTCCTGAATCACATAATGAAAACAGAGAACTCAAGGGTTCATGCCTTTCTCAGACATCTTATCTTCACCCATCTCCAGCCTTAATTTCAAAACTATTTTCATCAATACCTTCAGAAACTCTCACTTTTAACATTTTATTAAGTACAGGAAAGTAACATAAAGGAATACATTCCACAGGATTTTTTTTTTTTTTTTTTTTTTTTTTAATTCCAGTAACCTGCTCTGTATGCATTTCAAGGCCATTTGCTTGCTTAGCTTACAAGCAGAAGTCTTTGCTATACTGTCCAAAGAGATTTTATATCAGGAACCTAATTTGTATCTTGATACATCTGACAGGCCACTGACAGAGCGACAGTACTTATCTGCTTACCTGTCAAATATCCTTGCCTCCTTCAGGACATTTCCCAGATTGATGTAAGCATCCAAAAAATTTGGGTCAAGTGTTACAGCCTGAAAATATTTTTGAAGTAACAGTTTTGAGCATTAACACAAAAACATTCTCTTTGAAACCTAGTTGGGTTTTGTTTGTTTGTTTGTTTTGTTTAATTTGACAAACCCAATCTGTAAGCATCTAAGACTTTATCAATAACCTAGTAAGGAAGGAAAACTTAAGTTACATAAATCAATCACAGAGCATCGAAGTTATTTATCTGTAGAAATGACAGCATACACTACCTTCAAATTTATTCATTTGCTTACCTAGTCAGTTGCAACTACTGCAGAATAAAGTGTTAAACATTTATTTCATGTTAGGCTGATCATACTTAACACTCCCACCTACCCATGCTATGCTGCCTTTAATTTGTTTTCAGGGGAGAAAACCCTAAAAAAACTGATCCATCTCCTTTATCTACTGAAAAATAAGACAGCATTTTACTTTAGCAGCCCAGGAAAATAGAGAGAGTTTCACAAGAGTGAGAAAAGAGCATCATGTGTGTAGGGAAAATTCAGTAGCCATTTAACTAAAAAAACAAAAACAAAAACCAAAACAAAACAACAAACCACCACAACATTTTCACTCCCTTCAAAACTAATAAAATGCAAAAAACTTAAGAACAAATAACGTTACAGAAGATGCAATAATAAGCTATATGTGAGTATTTGACAGGCCACACTCTTACAGCCTTTCTCATGGGAACTATTATTTCCAAATTAAAATATTTTATAATCTATCACTAACTAGACACAGATCCAAAAAATATCCCGAGCAGTTAAAATTATTTTTGTAGATCTTAAGTCATAAATATCAGGAAGAAACTGTCCACCACATCTTAAATCCGGTTTTAGGTCACTTTAGAAACTTAAGAGACGAGTACAAACTGAATTAAGATACTAACTAGAAGGTATCAGACAACTAGTTAATGACACCAATCTAGAGAAGTCTGAAACAATAGTGGCAAAAAATAAACCTGGAGAAGAGGAATTAGTGTGTCACTTAAAATTGTTCTCCTCAGTTACTCAAAGGACAGTAATACCTGAAACAAAATCACAATGAAAAATGATTTTAAGTGGAAAGTTGTATCTCCCTCTCATACATGAAACACGCAAAACATTATTCCCATCAAATTAGATTTTTAAAAAATTTATTCTGGAAAAGGACTGTAAAACAACATAACAAATTTTCTTATATTTGACATGTGTGTTAAGTCCTTAGGGCAATTCTAAACGTATCTCTCTAGTGGCATACAGGCAGTCTGAAACGTCAAGAAGTAAAAAAAAACCTATTAACATAGGATGTTAATTAACAGGATCGTAAGTTCTCTGCTGATCAAAAAATTTCTATCATCTACAAGCAGACAACTGCATATACACTAAAATCTAGCAGTGAAGCTGACTGGCTTAAATAGTTACCTTTTCAAAGTGATGAATTGCAAGCCAAATTTCTCCTTGGGCATTGAAAACACAGCCAAGATTACTCCAAGCCACTGCAAAGTTTGGTTGAGTCTCAATTGCTTTTAAGTAACAGGCCTTGGAACAGTTAAAGAAGAGAAATACAAGGGAAGGGGAATATTTGTAAAAAGAAAAAAAAAATGAGAAAAAACAATTGTTAGTATGCCTTCTCTAACCAGCCAAAAGTGACCCTGCAGTATAGGCTAGCTTGCGCCAAAACTAATGCGCTGCAAACTGTTGTTGATCCTGCGCCAGCGCAAACCAAAACCCAAGTGCAAGCCCACCATTTTTCAGTTATGCCGATAACAAATTAACATGCCTTTAGACACCAGGTCACCACAGAAATCATCTTAGAAATAATTCAAGTAGTTCAGCGGAAACATCTGCCACCCTTAAGTGCATAAAAAACCAAAAAATTACTGTGTGAAAACAACTTCGCTGTGAAATAAAATTACTAAACTGTGAAATATTCTAAAACAGATAGAAATTACTTAAAAAATTAGAAAAAATACTGAAAAAGATGAAGCCATTCTTCGGTTTTAATTGTCCTTGTCAAGTGAGATGACACACCCAATCCGTTTCTTGTTTCCCAGTTTCTTCAAATACATTCAATCATCTGCAGCTTCAAAACCTCAAATGACAGGATTGCATGAAGGTTTAGGTCCCTGTAATGCAAGCGCAAGAAATCGCTGCGCATCCTAAACAGCACGGCGCCACGCTATCGCTGCGAACTGCTGTGCTATATTGATTGCCCCTAGGTCCAGTGAACGGCCAACCAGAATCATTAATCTACCAGACAGGCCCATACAGAAACTCACGTATTAAATTTGATGTCTGGACTCTAAATGTGTTACAACCCAATTTCATCCAAAAGGCTACAGCCTGGAGCTTGGGCAGTCACCCAATCAGAGATTAATCATCTAGTCAACCGTTCACGAGGGCTTAATCGCACGCAATGCGCGTTACCGCTGCGCAGCCTTTGCGCTACTGCAGGATCACAGCGCATCATCAGAAGAGCAGAATGCTGCAATCCAAACAAAGAAGAAAAAAAGGAAAAAAATGAACAACCAGAAGAGTTAGAAGCTTTTACTATTAACTATCTCCAATTATTTCTTTAAAAAAATATTTTAATTTACTTTTACTTTATTTCTTTGAAAGAATTTGTGGCTACTAGTATAAAATATTCTTACATTACTTGCTTGTAATTAAATATTTTAAGCTGTTTCTGAAGCCACAAGACAGAAGATTCAGGCATGGAGGCAAATGGTTTTGCTGTGGCAGTTACAAACCCGTTACCATATTTCTCATCATGTGACTTTTCGGTGCGTTCCTTGCTGGAAGAGGAGGAGGAGGTGTGTGTCTGCCCTAGATCCAGGCCTCGAGCTCCCTTCAGCGAGGCACCTTACGCATGGAATAGGAGGTTTCACCCACCTGAAACCTTCTAAATACAATATCAGTGGTGAAAAACCAAAAACAAGAGAGAAAATAAAACAAGATCATTAGTAAGAGTTCAACAAAGCAATTGCATTTTTCTGGATATGTCTTAACATGGGAATGAGGACAATCTGTCTGTAACAAGGGAGACATGCAGAAGGGAGAGGGTTAATCAGGGCAATTGCATACAGCAGGGACTTTTTTTTTTTTTTTTTTTTTTGGAAAATTTATTGCTAGCCCTAATTTTTTTAAATGCCTATAGACTGTGTGTAAATTTTTTTTTTTTAATTATTTTTTTTTTTTTTTTTGGAAGAAAGGCTCTGAAATATCTACAAAGAAATTAAATTTTAGTTCAAACTGTAAGGAATCTGCTGGCTTGATCTTTCAAATGGACTGATAACCAAAGAAACACATTGCAATTTACTCAAGATGTTTTTCCTCGTTTATTAAGTTCTCACAAAACGGAATAACACTTTCAAACTAGGTGTCTCCAGAGCTCTGAAACAAAGAAGTCAGCAACCTAAGGCAGGCGCAGTGTCTTGGCCTATACCAGTCACACTAAAGCTGCAGTGAAGTGCAATTCATGTTAGCTGTCCGCTTGGTGGGCTGAGAACCAAGTGTCTCAAAGACTGTTCAAATTCTAAATGCTGCTAGAAAATATTTTCAACCTGGATCTGACCAAATCAATTAGGCTGCCCTAGGATGGTACACACATCCAAGTCGTTAAGAGAAATCAAAAACATAATGAACTTTGAACCTGCACTCCCATTACCCCATAAACATCATAACCCTCCCCAAATGGTGCTGCAGCCAAACAGACAGCTACGCTGTTCATACACTCCACTTTTTAGCATGCGCGTGGGGCTTGGAGTGACAGACGTGGAGTCCAGAGTGTTTCCGATTTCTCCACACTCCTCACCCCTGCAGCGCGGACGCGTAAGGTGGCTTGTAACAAGACAATTTCTTTGTACAATCCAAGTTTTAACATGCCAAGAATTTTAAACTCATCTTGGTGTTCGAATTCTCAGTTTAGGAAACACACGACTGCTAGAAGCCACCTTTCCACTACAGCAAGTTTTCTTTCGATCAGTTCATTTCCCAAACAAACCAGCTTTGTCCTTCCGATTTCTTTATTTTGGGGGAGGGGAGAGGGAAGACATGAAGAAAAGATATTCGGGGGGTTCGCATACTGCAGCTATTGATCATTTACTAGCCTTTCTTCCACTATCAAGGGAAGGGAAAAGTTAAAAGAATAAAAATCTTTAAAAGCCAATATTACAAGGTAACATTTGGATAAGTTTCTTCTCCACTTACAAGCCACAAAGGACTTTAGAAGAGCAGCATTTTCAAAAGCACCTGCATCGTACAGGGATCTCGAGCTAACCACAGGCTCTCTGCTTGGCACCAGCAGGCAAGCCTCAGATTTGAAGGACTGTTACTTATTTCCAGATAAGAGCATGATGGAGCCCCTGCCCAATACTTCAGAATGGTATCAGATAGTCTAGTTCAGCAGAAAGGCTTGGTAATGTTCCATTTCTTGACTTAAACGAACTTTTAAACATGGACATGCCATATCTTGCCCTGCAACTACTCTGGGGTGTTTCAGTGCCTTCAGTTTTCAGCAGTTTCTCAGACTGTCTGTAGATCAACGCAGATTTGAAGACTTGGTGCAAAGTTCAAGTTTTCAAAACACTGACGTTTACATGTATTCTACCCAACACCTACCTTGGCTTCTTCCAAGCGACCCAGGGCTTTGAGCAGGTTCCCCAGGTCACTACGAACACAGTACAAGTCCTGAAAAATCAAAGTCACACTATCAGCTTCAGGACTTCAGACGCCCCAAAGGTCTTCACAGAGAACTTGCAAAGGAACGCCCCAGTCCTCTACAGCTTATTTTAAATTCTTAATAAATACATCACAAAATAATTTACATTTTTTTTTCTTGTTTATTTTTCTTGACCTAACATTACAGCCCACAGATCTTACCGATTTTAGTGCTGTAAAAATACAACCGTAAAGAATTAGAAAGAAGTAATATTTCATAAATTCCTCTTTATACAGAAATAGAAAACTGAAAACAAATGTCACCCCCCAAGCAGCTTAAGTTCTTTTGCCATACATAAGTATTTGAAGCCCCCCCCCCCCCTTTTTTTTAAAGCATGATTGCAAACCTGTATTCTTAAGTTACACCATTGCCATTATGGCTTTTAAATAGATTATATATAGTGATTTTGCTTCCTGTATCCTCAAAGCAGTTTGTCTCCCTGTTTTTCCCACTAATCCATCCATTTTCAACAGCCTTGCCACGTGTTCTTATTCTTTCATTTGTAACCACAGCACAGGCTGCAACTGCGTTATCTAGCAGTAAAGACCACAAAGGATGGCAACGTTTTTGTCAACACTAACAAAAAAAGTTTCTAACATAAACAAAACTCAACTCCTGTAAGAAAACACCATCTTACAGTATTTCTAACCAGTGCATAAACTCCACTAGTCACACCACTTAGCATAATAAGTTAGACAAGTTCACCTAAGCTGAAGAACACAGCAAAACAAGATTCTGAGCTCTTGTTGGACTGTTGCATTTGCTTTTCCAAAGGAAAAAGGATATAAGCACACCAGACAGATGCTGCATTTTAAGTATTTTCTGACAAAACGTATGACCAAATAGCAAGCAGCTACCTTCACCATGCTGAGTAGTACTATACAAATTATTTGAGTACAATGCAAAATAAATGGAAGATAGCAGTCTGATACACTGTTTACTAAAAATGTCAATTCAAAACAACCAAAAATCCAAACACCAGATCTATTTTATAGTAGTCGCTTATAGACAGATACTCAGTTTCAGCCTATAAAACATAAAAATGATGCTTCTGTAAACCAGTCCACAGTGGAAATCTAACCAAGGCAACTCCCATCACCATGAAATTTCTGACTTTGTAATAAAGTAACACCTGATGATTTTTCAAGATCTCACATTCAAGTCTGAGGAGTGATTCTCTCACTGTAATAATACTGCCTTAAAGCACACAAAGCTAAATATGAGGTTATTCACTGAAACTTCCGACTTCGGGGAGGGGGGGACAACACCCAAACCCCAATTCCTTGCTTTTCTGTTATCTCAACAATACAGGTAAGTATCCAACCAGCAACCCTTACTGTATTGCAATATAAAACTTTTTGTGACAGAAGTCTTTCAAGGATCCTTAAGAAAAGCATTAAGTAGATCTTTAAGTTTATGGTGTACAGGTTAGAGGGAGGGGTTATCACTTGTTCGTTCTTTGAAACCTGCTATCTGTGTGCCCTGGGACGGTAGTAAAGTATGGAGTTCTTCTATAAAATAAAGTGTTACTTACAGGGTTGTACTGAAGGGCAGACACATATGCCTGTACTGCTCCTTCCATATCACCTGCAGCTACCAGCGCAGCAGCCAAATTAATGTATCCATCAATGAAATCTGGTTTGAGGCGTAGTGCATGTCTATAATGTTCAATTGCTTCTTGTAGCTGTCCACGTTCCTTGTACACATTGCCTAGATTCGAGTAGGCTTCGGCCAACAGTGGATTCTGTTTAATAGCCAAAGTGCTGAAGTGAGCAGACCTGAAGAAAATTAGACAAGTTAGCAAAAAAACCCAAACCAAAACAAAAAAACCCACACCCCACCCTTGACTTTCGGTGTTTGCCTGTTTACCTAGTTACTTAATGAACATTCATGCTTAAGTGAGCCAAACACACAGCCAACAAATCTGGACTTACAGAGCTGTCTTGTATGTTTAGCTTCTCCTAGCTTAAACTATCATCTCCCCTGTTCCTATTTTAGATTCTACTGAAGAAAGACAACTCTCATTTACAATCAGTACGGTTCAAGTCGCCTCACCAAACCTAAACTCAATGCACTTAGAGAAAACACAACAGAAATCCTGTGCAGCCTCTTCCAACATTTGTATGCTTTAAGCAATGTTCCACTCGATACTCTTTTCAAGAAGCAGGACATAGCTGAGAGATGTAGATGTAAAATTCTGTTGTATCCTCCCCCATTTTATCTTCCCATATCTGAACTGTTATTACAACTTCATTCAGAAGCCTACATAAAATAAATCTCAGTCAAAATTTCTTACTTCCTTCACCAGCACACACAAATTTACAGCTATAACAATTGAAGTTCAAAATGCTTGAGGCACAGAAAGCAAGATCAGGAACAGGCAAGCAGAAAGAATATAGAGACAACTTTCAGATGACAAAAATCCTTATCATGCCTAATCAATCCTAATCATGCCATTTTGCAGCAAACAATCAGTCTTGCAACTTAAAAAAAAAAAAAAAACAAAACCACAAACCCCCCACACTGCAGGTGGAATAAACAAACAAAAGCCTTTGTCTACACATGTAAATACCTCCAGTACACACAAGTGTGGCTGATACTCCGATATTAATGTGTACAATATTAAAATAACGTGAGAATAATGGCAAGATCTGTTGTTTGTTGTAAAGCTAGTGATTCCAATTTGTATTTCTCTTACCCTAACAAAATTCAAAAAGGAAGAACATCATTTTTGACCAGTCCTTACTGCTGCCATGAAGTTAGTCAGTATTTGCGCTCAGTGATTAAAAAAAGAAATCAATGTTAGAATAGAACTTTTGTCAGCTATGCTCAGTACTATTAGAGGTGCAAACTATAAAGAAAGCTTGACAGAACACCTCAAGTCTCCTACCTGTCCAATCTGCGACACTGGAAGTGAATGGACGATAGCAATAAAAGCACACCAGTATTATCAGGCTCTTGTCTCCAAAGCTGCATGCAGTGTCTCTCTGCTGCTTCAAAGTCTCCTGCCTGATACTCACGATGAGCCAACTCCGCTAACCCTTGGAAGGAAAGCATACGTTTCGTTGGTTCTGGAGAATCACCAAAACATTTAAGGGGGGAAAACAAAAAGTTAGATAATGGGAACAAAACAAAAAAACTAAAACAAAACAAAGTGAAAAAAAGTGTACACAACTGAAGGATGAAAATGTTTGAAATTACATAAAACACTACAGGATGTGGCAGGTTGAACTCTCAGATCTTCATGCCCCAATCTATTACTATGATATTTTTAACATTATCTCTACAAGTCCATGACTTCATCAGCTAATAATAGGAAACATGTAGACTGTAATGACTGTGAATATTTGTAAGTCAATCATTTTCCTTTAACCTGAAATATATTTAAAGAGATTCCTGACATGATATTGTACTTCGGTTCATAATAGTAGAAGTGCTGCTAACAGAACAATGACTCTCCTCAATGACTCTCCCCGAAGACTGTAAATCTTATGCTTTGTAGTATTAAAAACAAGTTCTAAAAACTTAATAGGGAAATGAAGGACAGCAGACAAAGACTTCAAAGGACTTGAACAAAAGAAAGTTTTGCTGTGCCAGTAGTGACAGCCCTTTAAAAAAAAAAAAAAAAGGGCAATGTGTAACATTCCTTTAATCCTCTATACTCCTACATTCTCTACGTGTAAAAATTCCTTCACAGAAAAAAAATTGGCCTTGAACAATATCCGATGAGAGACAAACACACACTTCAATGATTATGCAACTGGCCTACAGAAGGAACCACTAAACAGGCAGGGTACAGGAAAGGAATTACTGATTCTGGAGGCTTAGCTAGAATGGGAGTGACAAAATGGTTTTAGTATTTAAGACAATTGTGGAGAACAAAATACTTAAATAAGACACCACCTGTTTTAGACAAAAGAACCTTAAGTGTGAAAAGTAAATAAAACTTCTTACAAAGCACAGTTCTGTATTAAAATATAGACAAGCGCAGCTTGGAAAAAAACACAATCATTCATTCTAGAAAGAAGCGTTGGCCTTCAAATTCTGCCTTTATACCAGTGACTCTTACTATTAAGGTTTGATTACTGAAAGTATCTCTTATTTTTCCTCCTGAAATCCAGTATTTCCAGTACTCTGCAGTCACTTAATTCCATTCATGAAACACTTCCCACCTGGACCTACAGAGTTTTAAAATTTTGAATTTAAATGAAACAGATAAATCCTTCCTAATACAATATCCGAGTACACATATTTTTGCAGTTAGGTACTACAAAAATCCTCTGAGACTCTTTAATTCTTTTGTAAGAACTTTACAGATAGCAAAATAATCACAAAGAGATTATGTAGAGTCACTATCTATTATTTATTTTATGAAATTCATGTATGTAAATTAATGTAAATTAATTGATGTAAATTAAATTATTTTCAGAATTGCTTTTTTAGCACTAGCAGGTTTTGAAGATAAGATTGCAAACACTACATGATGTAACTAAAGTTGTTTTTCCAGATAGTATATTGTCTCTGTCAGCGATAAAAACTGTTTCACAGTACGTTGGAACTAGCAAAGCTACTCACTTTCAGATACTTGACAAACTGCTAACCAAGTATCTTCATCCAGATTAGATTCCTGTTTTCTAGGAGCCTAGCTTAATAGTTTTCCAAACACTGACTAAGGGAAAAGTGGACTTCAGTATCTGGTTAAACCTACTGGCAATGAACAGATACAACTGTTATTCAACATGAGAATGACACCACCATTTATGAAAGTCCAAGGTACTGACAGTAATGATACTGGAGTACCAACACGCTATTCCTCACTCCCTCCTTCTGCCCTTAACAGCCACACAGGTTCAGCCCCTCGGGCAGTTGGTGTATTTTCAAGTTCTGCTGATGGCACAAACACAGGGATGCTATGGATAGAGGAAGAGCATGTCCCATGGACCTAACTGAATAATTTCTTCTTCAAATAAATTTCAATGGTGTTATTAAATTTCAAAGCTAAAGCAAAAAAAACCCCAAAAGTTTAGACTTAAATTATTATGACCACTTGGAAAGAAGCTTCCAACCCTTAGCTACATGCTGCATTTTGCCTACTTAAGCAAAAAGTGAAACTGAAGTTGCAGCTCCCAGGGCAAGAGAGAAGGCAGTGCAGAAACACTGTATTTAACAGCTAGGAATAAGAACTGCTAACAAAAGCAACAAAGTAAGTGAAACACTAAAATTTTCTTTCATTTATCAAGTCTCTTCACAAAACAAACCCCTCCAGAAGAGATAAAGCAAACCAATCACTCAGCGTAAAATAGCCAGTCATCTACCTCCAAACAAGTATTTTAGCAACGATCCTTGAGAAGTTCACTGAAAAGCAGGAAGTGGACAGCTATATCACAAAGCTCAAAATGAGCTAAACTTTTAATAGAAAGTTGTCTGGAAGAAAAATTCTACAACCCAAAGAATCTGTAACACAGCCATCAATGGTTGCTCACTGAATCCATTTCTAAAGAAAATAACTACAATGAAGAGTCACAGCCAGAAGAATACCTTATCAAGTCTTGCATAGATGAATTTATGTACCTAGGCTAACTTGTGCTATGACTATGACCTTGGAAAAGCCTAGTATGTGCTATGACAACGATGTTCCCTGAGACTTCTACAGAATACAAGCAAAATAAAACCCTGCACAGAACTATCACAAATGTACCCAAGGCCATTTTTTTCCCCCAGAAATAACATCCTAAGCACTTACCATACGTTCATGCTCAATCTTACATTTAGATAAAATCTAGGCCCAGACAGGAGCAGTTGCCACCTCCATCTGGGAGGTGGTGGTGATGAGGAGCACAGGACTCTCCCCAAGCATGCACATGTTCTTTTCACCTCCACAGACCAAGGCTGCAAGAAGATGCTGCAGCCTCACTGACTAGACACGCAGTTCTAGCTGAGGAGCAACAAAATACTGTATTGCAGCACTTAGTCCCTCCATCTGCACTTCTGTATCACTAACATCCACTCCCTATCTCTGCATTGCTATCCCATCTCTTTCTCCCTAGACCCTACTTTTTTTTCCCCACTTTTCCCAGGCACGGTTTCAGTTTTTCATGCTCTTCCTTCCCTCTGGTTACAGAAACCCCCAAAAATCTGGGGGATAAAGCTGTGTTGTCCTTTCATCCTTTCAGTAAGCAGAATAATTTTTTTCTTGCTCTACAGGGAAAGTAAGATTTCTCCTGTTCTCTCCCCCATCCCTCAAGTTCTGGATCTGTAAACTAAATGTAGGGCAGGATCTTTCTTAGCTAGAGCACGCTATCTTACTGTCCAGAAAAGCGCTGTACTTCCCGGCTATGCCACAGAAGACCTGCTCCTTAAGTGTAGCGAGAGATTCTGGACCARTCAACGTACATTTTGGGTCAGGTTTTTACCCTCCTTCGTCCTCTACAAAAACGCAGTCACCTGACAGTCGGATAAATATAGCAATAAGAAAGCACCGCACTAAGAACTAATCGCGCCGTGCTCCTCCAGGAGCGGCTCGCAGGCTGCAGCCGGGCAGCGCCGACAGGAGCCCGCCGAGGGACGAGCCCGGGCCCGTCGGCGCCCCGAGGCGAGGGGAGACAAGCACAAAGGCCGCGCGGGCCGCACCGGGAGCCACCGCCTCGCCTATACCGCCGCTTCTGGAAAGTTCCGCCGGGAGCGGGCCCGGCAAGCAGGAAGCGCCGCGCTCGGGGCGAACCAGGCGCGGCCCCGGAGGGCGCAGGCTACCGTGCGGCCCCAGGTGAGGGCAGGGCCCGGCGCCCGCAGGGGTGCGGCGCTGCTGGCCGCCGACGCGGCAGGCCACGGTACCTGTGCTGTCAGCCACGTTCCCCACGGAGGTCGCCATCGGGAAAGGGGGCCGGTGAGGCTCTGGTAGAGGCAGCAAAAAGGCCACGAGTGCGGAGAGGCCCACTCGGCTGAAGCAAGCGGCGCAGGACCGAGCTACCCACGGTCCCGGCGCGCTGAGGCGGCGGCTCCCGAAATGGCGGTGGCGGAGGCAGCCCGAATGGCTGCTGCCGGAACTAGATACCCCCAGCAAGTAGTCCGGACGGAGCCAGCCGCCGGATCCGTATGGATCCCCCGAGCGGCGGATGGACCCCTACCGGAACTTCCTCCGTCTCCTTCCGCCAAGCCCGCCGTCTGGCAGGCAACTGTTCTGCTGAGCGCAGATACACGTTTGTGAGCTCAGGTATCCTTCCGCGCAAAGCCGTTGCGACAAACACAGCGGAACTGCGCGTGCGCAACCGGCCTCCGTCGTGCGGATCCCCCGCACATGGCTCCCGCGGTACATCCGGGTGCCGGCAGCGCGGGGCCTGGCGGAAAGGCAAGGCCGGGAGCGAGCGGGGACCCCCGGGCCAGGCCCGTGGCACCTGCGCTCACCGCGCAGCCACACTGGGGCGCGGAGAAACGGCAATAAAAGCAGCGCATCTTTAAACCTCGAGTTTTTACTTATATGAACTCAGTCGGCAGTACAGCAGAATTTCATACAGAACCCCAGGGTCTATGCAAGCTTTCCAGGTGACTGAAAATGAGGAATCTCCTGTGAACAATGACCCTTCCTGAAGACTCAAATTACCGAATTCTGATTTCTGGGACTAATTGCAACTTTAAAAAAAAAAAAAATAGGGCGGCTGTTTACTGAAGTATTTAAAGTAGGTAGGCAATCATCAAAACCAGTCTGGGGCAAGACTTCAGACACTGTGTTCATGGTGTGGTCCCAGAGAAAAACGTTCCCTTTATGAAATGGAAATTGGTTTATAGTTGTTTATCAACAGCAGGTATTTTATTCTGAGCAAGCACTTTTTTCCCTGACAGACATGCATGTATCCAACAGGCCAGTATTTATGAGAAATTATTCTACATCTATAAAGTCTGAAGAACAAACCATACAAATCATCAGGATTCTGGAACTAGTACAGGCTACAACCACCCAAAACTTCAGCAGGGCATGCTTGTCTAAAGCTTATTTTTCACCATTTACTCAGTCACATAACATGTTTTATAATCGATTAAAACATATATATATATAAAAAAAAATCTACTTCTTGTTAACACACTCCACACTACACTGTTCCTTATACCAAACTGGGACAGGAGAAATTCAGGAGCCAAGAGTAGTCCAGCGTGACCATCATCTCAGGAAAGGGAGTTTAGTCATCTGAATCCAGGTCACTGTCTCCTGCAATGGAATGGAAGTCCTCACTGTCTTCCTCATCCTCAGACAGATGGACCTGACTTAATACGCTTGGCCCGCAGCGCTGCTGTTCTTCCTCTTCCTCCTCTTCCGAGATCTCATACCCTCCAATACTGCTGAAACTAGTATCTCTTGTGTTGGATTTTGGGTCTGGTTCTTCATAGCTGCCATAACTAGAAGAAAAAAGATACTTTTACTATACCATCATTTCAAATCAGCTGCTGATACCGACAATTCTGTATTTAACTCCTGTAAAAAGTCCCTGGCTTGAAGTCCTTGTGGAACACTCAGAACAACTGTGCACTTCAATTCTGTCAATGGCCAACTTTTTAAAATAAAAAAAACAGTTCTCCTGATGAAACAATTGTCTACCAGCATCCTCATTCTACTCTGATATACTCAGGGCAGGAAAAACAAATCGCTCCAACACCTTCCATCTGTCACCTTTACTGCAGACAGCCCATTCTCATCATCTTCTTTTGCATTTTCTGCTGACTATTGTCAAGGTACTGGGCTGGACCAACCATTTGCCTGACCCAGCATAGCTACTTGGACGATAATTTATTAGGCAAACATCAATAATAGCATTAAGGGACTGAATTCCATGAGTAGAAAAAGAACAGAGAATCTAATGCTAACACAGTACAGAATGGCCAGAGAAGGAAGAGTAGGTCAGTATTCTCTCAAGTGAACGCTAAAAAATAAAGCTGATATTACTGTACTTGTCATTTTCTAATAATGGAACTCCTTCCAAAATACAGAATATGCATATTGCTATTCTTTTGGACTTCAACTAAGCAGTTTCCTTTCAAGTAATTAAATGCTTATTCTTAGAGAAAAAAACAAAAACAAAAACCATGAAGTTAATCAGCTAAATCATCTTTTAACTTCAAAGGCATCTTGTAGTTTCCGAGACAACCTATAAAAACCTTTATTTGTTCTGCCTTCAAAAACCACTGTGTACAGGAAAATCATGTAACTTACAAGAAAGAACTTTTTTTTTTTTTTTTTTAATTTAACTAACATTTTTATTAGTGAAAATCTAACAGCAAAACCAAATTTCTGTTGATAAGAAGCAAATTGCAATTATGGTAATTATGGTTGCAACACTAAAAACAGTGACAAAATAACTTAGAAGAAAAATTGTGATATTCTCCAGCTTTTTATGATAAACACTTCAGAAATCTAAGAGAAGGGATTTTGTTTTGAAAAATTATTTTAACCAGATTCTCAGCTCTAACTACCTGATATTACTGTCCTCCATAACATGAGATGTCTCCCCACCATCTCCTTCATAAGACATCATGCTTTCTTCATTGTCCATGCCCATTCGTGTGTTCTCTTGAAGAACATGAGGTTGTTTGGGTCTCACTGCATTGGGCTCTACATCTGAGTCACTGCCACTCTCACTCAGTTGGATAGCTGTGTAATAAAACAACATTTGGTCACAAATCAACGGTTTTGTTCTGTCAGTTACATACCCATTGTCTTTGTTTAAAGGCTACAATATTGACTGTAAGGAATGTATACAAAGTAGTGTCTCCACAAGGTAGCAGAAAGGGTGTCTGGGAGGTGATACCACTTACTGGGTACCCAATTCTGATGTTATTCAAAAGCAATCTCATTACCACCATTACTCAAAAAGGCCTTATTTGCTTGCTACTCTGAGTAATTCCCCCTTTTTCCCCCCTAATAATTTTCAGAAGCCATTGCTAAATAGCACTATAAGCTTTTCTGCATGGCAAGTTTTTTAGTAAAACAGGGAAACAATCTGAAGAACCTCCAGACACCTCTTCAAGTTCTTGATAACATTGACCACAGTGTTTCATATCAAAACAAATGTCGTGCTTTTACTAAACTGCCCATTCCTGGCTCTGCACACCAAATCATAGTCCCAGTCTTTTCAGAACCATTTGCAGTTTCATTTTATGAAATACAATTGACCAGATCCTGTCTTAACTCTGCTTTCTTTTGTGTCTGTACTTACAGCACGCCTATTCCACTTTGTTTTCAGTTCCATTTATGTTCATCCAGTTTTCTCATCTTGCCCTTTGGTTTCTCTTCCTTTTTGACTACTAGACCACCTGGCCTACATATCCCAATTATGCTATATGCTCTCTACTGCATGTTTTTGTGATGGAAGCATGAGAAGATTAGCTGGGTTTGTGAACAACCAGTTCCTATTCAACCTTTTATAAAAAAGGACACCTACATGAGAAAGGATTATCTCCCTCTTCATCACTCCCATCATCATCATCCTCTCCATCCGACATGAGCAAATCTTCATAGAGGACACTGGCCTGGGGCTGCTGGGCTGATCCTTCTTCTTCATCACCAAGGTCACCATCTGCATCTTCAACTTCCTAGGTCATACAGAACAGGGATAGTGAAGATCAAACAACATATAAACTACTGCTGCCACTTCCAGCATATGCCTATTATTTATCACACTGTTCATTCTGAAGTATTCACTCATTTCATAATGCTAACATTTTAAAACTACATTTAAGAGTCTAGCTATTGCTATGAGTACTGCTGTCTTTCAGGGTGGCAGACACAGCAGACAACCCTTATACTACGGAGACTTCTACGACAAGTATGCAAGTCAACACGTAGACTGTGGCTGAGATTTCTGTAAATATACTCACTGGGGCTGGAGTCTTAGGTTTCCCATCATCATCCTCATCAAACCCTTCAATATCTACGTCAGAGTCTTCCTCGCCCAGCCTACCTCGCCCCTGGCGCATCTGAATGAGGAACACAAATAGCAATACCATTGAGGAAGGCACTATTGGATATAAACCAAAGGGTATGACTGACATCTGGACCACAATGATGGGAGTACAGGCGGGGAAAGACAAAAAGAAATGTATGTATATCATTCTCAGAGCAAGGATCCTTTCTCTCTTTATTCCAAAATCAGAGAGCGCACAGTCTCCACACACTTTAATCCTGATGTGCTCATCCTTGAAAAGGGAATCTCCAGCCTTACAGCACCAGAGTTCTTTGTTTACCTAGCTATTTCTGGAAAATACCACTAGATCTTAAAAAGTGCTTATTTTCACAAAATATTTTAAAAGCAGACAGCAGTTTCCAACAAATCTTCTCCTGCCCTTCTCTCTCCCATTCTTCCCTCAGTCACCATGAGTCCAAGGTAGAAAGGACATGTAGATTCTGTCCCAAAGACTATAAACTGAAAGTCTATAGAAAGCTTGAAGACTTCCAAATCTAGAAGGCATTCTCAAAGCTACAGACAGCCACAATACTAGACGGAACTATTCATATTCAATCTCTGTTTGTCTGGATTGCTCAGAATAGCTCTCACTATTCTTTCTGGTACTACCTTCAGTCTCATGGCCCTCCTCACCTTCTTCCTCCTCCTAGTAATTTATTTTCATGGTCATATTACTGCATCTCCTTCTGCTATTCCCTCTCCTCCAACAATTTTTTGTTTAATACAGAATAAAGACTAAGAAAAAAAATATTCTGAGATTACTGTAACAAGTTCATTTATAATGATTTAATACCTTTAACCTGTCTGCTTTTTTTTTCTTTTACAACTATAAGGTATCTACAGTGGCAACCAACTCTTCCTAGGTGTTTGTACAGCTTCTAATCATCACTGGATGCAACCATAATAATCTAATTATCATCTTCCAAATTTGTAGAATATACTTCACCATTTCCCTATTCAGAATCAACAAGGGATTGCATATTAGACCTTTGTAGCATGAGTCACCAGGTTTCTACTCCCAGAAGTAGTGAAGCAAACAAATATCTGGCCTTAGGCAGATTCTTTTGCAGCTTTTGATTCTCTACTCTTTGTTTTGCAGTGTCTCAATTCCCAGTGGTCTTTAAATCTTTCCTTTTCCCTCAGAGCAGTCAAAATGAAGGAAATTGCATAACTTTTGAAATTTATTCCCTTCTGTGCTTGGGAAACCTGCTGATCTATGTCACCTGTTTCCTACAAAATAATTGCCTCCTTTCAGTAATTTGCTTATACAACCCAACTCTCCAACCACATTAAAAAATGGAGGATTCTGACCTGAGTTCCTCGCTTCTCTGGGGTAGAGATGGGAGTGTCCATAGCAGACAAATTGCTCTCATCTTGATAGACTGAAGCATCATGTGACATACTGAGGGAAGTGTTGGTATCATACAAATCAGGTGGCTAAAGTATATGTGGAAACAGGAGACATAACATTCTCAGGCACTGAACTGAGACTAGAACAGTATCTTGAGAGGCAAGACTGGGATTTCAGGACTAATGCAAAATGCATTTTTTGGCACGGTGTTTATATTATTAAACACTGTTTAATCAAAATAAGCTATTTATTCTTAAAGAACAACATGGTAAAATGCAATGGCTCAGAACCTCAGGTTTGAAGTTTGCCAAATAGCAGATTTTAAAATAGAAGTCAGTACTTCTATGCAGTGCAGTCCTACAGAGGCCAAAATTGTAAATAGACTCCAAAAGGATTAGATACATTTATAGAGAATAGGCCTCTCTGCAGGCCATAATACAATGGTCCAGATGCAACACCAGTTTAAGGTGCCTGAACAGCCAATTGCCAGAAGCAGAGAGGCTTCACTGTAAGAAGGATCATTGTATGTTTGCATCCACTTACTTCTGGTCCCTGCCAGAGACAGAATACTTCATTACATCAACCTTTGGTTTGACTCAGCATGGCCCTTTTAATTTCCATTCCTACAATGGAAATGGTGTTGCAGCCACAAATGTTGCTACTAGAACTGGAAAAAGTCTATCACATATGAAATAGCAAAGCTTCAACTTTCAATCAATTCTATGTAAATCACTGTCTCAAGAGTCCCTAAAGCTGACAAAAGCAAGAAAAAAGTGGGGTTTGGATAGTGTTCTAAAAGCCAACCTGTAGTTCGCATGCCATTTGACCTCTGAAGAGTTAATGAGGAACTACAGATTAGGATTTTGATAAAATGCCCTTATAATACACAATTTATATATCATGACAATCCTGAAAGTGTTAAGAGCAGCAGCAATACCATTTAAATTAGGCAAAACAGGCTTCCTAAGAATTTAAACAGACATGTAAACCACAGACAGCTCTCTATTTGCTGTATTTGCTTTTGATATCCTGGAGTCCAACTCCTGAAGACACATATGGGGAGATAAATATTAGTCATCACAACTGCATTTGAAATAAAGGGAACTAAAGCCAAGCAACCATCACCAGACCTGCCATCTGTGACAAGTTTGGGAGTGTGGGAAGCAGGAGCGTACCTCCAGCCAAGAAGCAGAGGGAAAGGGTGGCCTGCAGATGACAAGTTCAAGGGAGAAGCTCAGGAAGCTCTCTCCTTTAGCAAGCACAGAGAAGCAGCAGATAACTAATAGGCAGTTCACTGCTCAGGCCTCTTTTCCTCTCTCCTGATCACCAACTTGGAAAAAAATCAGAACAGGTAATACTGCTCCCGGGAAGGAAACCATCAGATAGAGAGAAGAATGACATTTTTGTCCCTCATTCTCTGAGGTATGGGGATCGTCCTTGATTCCATCTAATCTTCCTTGAAATGTGTCAATAGACAGTTTGAACAACTAATCTGCAAAGACTCCCTTGCAGCCTGACACTTCCCATTGCCAGGAAGGTCTTTTTCTGTGATACTCAGTTTCAGTATTCCCACCCCCTTGAATTCAATCATCATTCCTAGCAAGTTCTTTCTAGCTTCCAAAAATGCTACATTTTGGGTTTTTTTTGGTGGGGAGGGGTGGATGGAGAGTATTAAATATTGCCCCAAAATTGTTTGTAGCCTGCTATCCTGGCTCCAGCTATATAATCTTTGTATACTTATTGCCTAAACACATTTTAAACTCATTTTTCTCTTAAAAATAATCTTTATAAGATCTTAAATTGTTCCTGAACTTCAAGCCCCTCTTTTCTGCTCGGACTTTACTGAAATTAAATGCAACTTCCCAGATGTAATCACACCAGACTTGCACAGAATAGAAAAATTATTGGTCTACAATTGGGATGAACAACTGCAAAGAAAGCTTTGCTCTCTCTTCCTACACTGGGTATACAACATTTGAATTTTGGTCATTCAATTATTGGCAGAGAGATCTTTCCCAAGGCTTATGAACGTCAACAGTTTTTCCAAATAAACAAAAGGCACATCTCAGACACTAGGATGATGTTCCCTGAACCGTTACTTAATTTATCGGGCAAATTCCAAAGGCAATTTTATTTTTCAGGAATGAACTTGTCATTCCTGGTGAAAGTTTTTTAGTGATGTTTTTAAAAACAACCAAACAGCCCGAGGCAAGAAGCAGCATTAAAAAAAAAAAAAAAAAAAAGGTCTAAATAACTTATAAAACTTTGCCAAACTGTAAACACTGAAAAAGCAGTCTGTCATACAATCTCCAGTATAAATTATGCTTCCAACTTGGTCTGTAATACATACAAAATAACCGACACATACAATTGTCTGCTATAAAATAATAACGAAGAGTAAAAAATGTTATTTCCATTAGAACCAAAATAAAGAAATGTAAAGAATCCCACCAAAGAATGCAGAGGAGTCGTACTTTGCTGACCACAGTACTTTGCTGACCATATTAGGCAGTTTCTTTGCTCATAGCAATAACCCTCTTCAACAATACCCCCAACAATACCCCACCAAACAGCTCTCTGGCTTCTTCTCAGGAGTACAGTATTGATGTTTTTTCCTCATGTTCTCCTTACCTTTTCACTGCTTGCCCTCTGAGGGTTTCTAACTGCTACACTTGCACAGTCTTTGAATTTCCAACCAACATTCAGTTGTACCTGACTGTACACAGCTCGAGACAAGTTTTGCAAGTTGCTTGGGAAACTGCCTTCTTTGTCTTAGGTATCTCACTCCCTGAAGCATCATAACCGCTTCTCATATTTATCATTAAAAAATAGCTGTTAGTACACCATCCAACAAGATACTCTACTAAAAGACAAACTGCAGACAGATGGAGAACAGTAAACAAAGAGGCACCTCTAGATCAAACATCCAGGAGATTGAAACTAAAACAAAAGAAGTGAAAACTTTGCTTGGTCACTTGCCTGTGGAGTGTAGGGACCAGGGGTCATAGGATCAAGACTTTCCAGATCTGCCTCCTCTAGTGCTGCTTCCTTAGCAGTAGAGATGTCTCTCTCAAGTTGAGTCAGGTGCTCATCATACTAAGAACAAAGCAGCTTGCTAAGGTTGCAGAACCGAAAATTCAAACATACAAAAATATTACAGTAGAGTTGTCCACATACCTCAGCTAAAGTTTGATAACAGATGTTTACAATCTCCTGGGCTGTTTTTGTGTACTGACTGTCTGGCCCTGTAGAAAGAAACAAATTTCTTTATGCATTCTGACACTTTCTCAGTTCCAGCTGCTGAGACAGAAAAACTGGTTTTGGTTACACAGCTCTCATGACACAGGTCCCTAAATCCCAACACCTTCTGATCTAAGGAGAAATATAAAGCAGGGTTCACATTCAGCTAACAGAGAGCAACCAGTTTGTTCCAGCATTAAAAATATGATTTAGGAGATAGGAAGGTCGTACCCTGTCAATCTCAAGGAAATGCTCAGAAACAAATCACTGAAGCAGAGATGTGTACTGAACAAGTAGAAAATCCTCCCCAAATGTAACTGCCCCATTCTGCACAAGATAGTAAATAAAGCACCATGTGACAGTGAAAACATCACTGTTTAAGCATCTCTTTTCTCAGCAAGAAAGGAAAGCAACAATCAAGCTCAGGATTCACAGCTTCAGGATTTGACAGCACTACAGAACAGGTGCCCAGATGTATTCATTTAAGTACAGAAGGCAGCTGAAGCCTTATTTTCAACACCTACCATTGTACTTAATGCTGTTGGCAAGGATGAGGTTAACATCATCCAGGAAAGTCTCTCTGTTCTGGTATTTGTGTTTGGAGATATTCTGGAAGAGATTGTCACCCAGTAAGTAATCAAGTTTAAACACCTCTCAAGTGGCTGCTCAGTTCAAGCTACACACCTTGCGGATAGTCTCCAGATCCATTGGATTAGCAATCACCTTGTAATAATCAGGAACAAACTTTTTATTAACTGGATGATGAAATGGCCAAGACTGCAGGGAAGAAAACAGACAAGTTTAGAAAGCTTCTGTGCAGCATTTTTTACAGTTTGAGCTACAAATTTCATAAAGCAAGTCTCCAGAACTGATTAACACTCAACATGTATGGGAAGTATTTATCACAAGGAATCTTGAATCCAATCATTTAGCTTCAGGAGGGACACAGAAAAAAGATCTACTAGTTGGATTTTTAACTAGGCCTGTTGATACCTGTTTTGACAGTAGGAACATGTAATACAAAATAATAATCATACAAAGGACTTTTCTATTGAATATCACTGTTTCCTCCACAACATAACTGCAGTGTCCAGCAAGAACACTCATTGCTTGTACAATAAACAAAGAATATAAACCTAGGTCTGATCTCACAACAGGGACTATATATACCAATTTAACAGTTCATCATGGTGTGACGGCATAGAAAAACTCTAAAATCTGTTTCTAAACATCAGAAATGAGAACTTGGTGACAACAGAGAATGGAACCAACAAAGTTTTAAAGAGGACAGGCAATAAGCCCTCTCTCGTTCAGTCTAACCACTACAGACTCTTGTTCCTTACTCCATTCAGACAATACACATTATAGATGAGCAACACTGAAGTCCTTATCTGTGCAGTTTTATTTGGTAAGCTTAAGGGTTTTTTTCTTAATAGTAACGAACTAGTACAACACTGCGTAAACCTGATAAATTAGAAATCAGCTTGTGTTTTCGTTTGCAGCTGAAAACTGTACCTTTGCAGAGTGCTTCGAGATCTACCAAAGCAAGTGCTATAAGCAGCAGGAGAAGAGTATGTTTTATAATGACCACGCTTAATGAAAATCAGTGACTTCATACTAATGGGAGGTTGACACAGGCACTATCCAGGAGTGAGAGCAGCAGGAAAAAAAACTGGAACCCAGCCTTCACTTCTGGACCTTTGTTCCAGTGAAGGGGGTGAGTATAGGTGTGTCTGTGCCAGTCAGAAAATCACAGGCAGCTCTCTGACAGAGCACACTTTTTTTTTTGCAGTGCACTGACAACCACCATGTAAATATACAGCCACAGGACTATAATCAGCACATTTTGCACATCACACACACACATTCTACTCAAGCTACATACATCTGGAACTGCCATCATCTTTTGAGTGACAATGTTATCCAAAATGAAGGAAAAGGCCACTTGATCATCATCATCCAGGAGGGGATTAATTGCTTTTTCTAATCGAGCCAGTTTATCTTCCTTCTGCAATAAAAGTAAGGAACATCAGTGGCTGACCCTAGATTAATAACTGTTAATATCAAGATACTCTGTCCCAAAGAGACTCCCATTCACCTTTTTATGAAGACACTTGTAAATAAGGGGGGATAACAGCCTAGATATAGGCCTACATACAAGATAAAGTAACTAGAGTAACTAACGAGCATGTTTTCTGAGAAAGACTCCAATGTGAACTGTTCAAAATTGTAAAAATGCAAATACACCCCAGGGTGGGGGGAGGAGTTCCCTTATTCTTCTGCTCTCCTTAAAGCCCTGTGTTTTGCCTATTCACATCCTCTACCTTCAAACTCCTCAACCACCCCTGACTGTCCCTCCCTCTCCACTCTGATCACAACTCATTCACAAGACTTGCCTCTTTCAGCTTTTCATCACACAGGTCCAGCATGGACTGAGATATCTGTGTCAGTGAGTGCTTTGGCCCTGCAAACACACAGCAAGTACAGTGAGATACTTTTAAGCCTGCTTAAAAAGGCCAATTATGTCACAATATGAATTAATCTTTACTCCTAAAGCATCACTGATTATATTTCTAGCACAGTTGGGAGTATATCCTCAAGTCTATTCTCAATACACACAATTACTAAAGTTTAGTATGGATTTTATATGACAAAAGGTTACTTGTAGCAAATATTCACACTTCTGGTATACATTCTGTTAAGGTTTAGAAACCCTATGGGAAAGCAGCTGTGCCTGTCGAAGACTGGCCTCTAAGCCCTCCGCCTTTGCCAAAATTTCAGAGTATAAGTCATGAAATTTCTGTTTCCTTCACTAAATCCAGTCAGTGAAGCAGAACTGCTAAGGAAGGCAAGATGGACATTTAAGGAATATTCAGAAAACCACAGCTTTAAATAATTTCATGATTCCTCGGACATGGAAACAAGTATTTGCAACAGAACTATGAAAAAAATCTCATTTATTAGGATAAAACAGGGACTTAACTGTTTAAACTGTCAAAATAATAAATGAAGCAGTAAAGGCACAAAACCAGTGCTATCAGTGTCACCCCGAATGCTGCACAGCCCAGAGATACTCAATACAGCTGGGAGGGTTTTTCATGTGTCGAATGAATACTTTTTGGACAAAGACCTTTCTATCAGCAGTCAGAATACAGCCGACCTATAGTTGCTCAGTGAATCAGCACTTTTCCCCAGCAGATGCATGCTCTACTGCAGAATCTATGCTTTTTGGTTTTTTGAACTAGCTTTCTGTCCTTCCCAAATGGGGAAAAATTTTGTGCAACTAAGAACCAAAATATGCAAAATCATTACAGTAAACTCTACTCAAAGCTGCATGCTCCAAGGAAATGGCTTCAAAAGATGGGAACTGTTCCTATTTGTATTGAAAGATTCATTCACTAAAGCATAATATTGAGAAAGTAAGTTCACAAGTATCTCCCCACCGATCCATGTCTGAAAGCAAAAAGGAAGGACACTCATAATGTAGCCTACTGAAAACAATGTTTTGCTTAGTGTCGCCCTATATGAAGTGGATATGCAGGACTTTGCTTCAGTGCAGTTTGACTTAATACATGCACCAGTGTCTTCAGTCATTGATAGGTCCATAATTGAACTTCAGTTACTACATCACAGTCATCATTTAGTTATTGTTAAATGCTAGGGTCCACTTCTTTCTTATTTATGAATTAGCTCATTAAGATTAATATAGTCTTTCAGGTATATCTGGAAAAACATACGTTTATTGTTGCCATCTGACAGTGAATTTATTCTGCTGCTTTCGTTATTTCTAAAAGTAAAAGATCCACACCTCATATATGTACAACGTATTAGCAGAAACACAGTTTCCCTGCGTTGTTAATAGCCTACCATTGTATGTCGCACTGTTCTTAACAATTAGTTCCAGATGTTCTCTGAATTCTTCTCGGGATGGGTACTGCCGCTTACGAACATTTTCACGCAGGGTCTGTAAATCCATGGGCCGAGTAATAATCTTATAATAATCTTTGACAACTTTTGGATTTACAGGTGTATGAAAGGGGTATGTCTGAGGACGAAAAGAAAAAAATGAATGCTTATTAACACAGTACTAGCACAGCTAATCTCAGTTTAACCTCCACAGTTGAATAGGCACTAATGTATAAAACCCTTAACACAATCAGTTCCTTAACTGCACCAGGGAAAACAAGATAAGCTCAGCCTCACAGTGACTATTACTTTTCTTCTACAAAATGTTCTTTAATACCATTACAAGAAGAAAAATCTCACAAAGAATTCTCAGATGGCATTTTTGGTTATGCAGCACAGAAGTCAAGAAACTGAACTTTAAATTCTCATTTCAACTCAAGTCTCCCATTTAATCTTTTGATTTTGCAAGTTTCTGGTAAAATCTGGCCAGAAACAGTGAAGTACACAATTTTCCCCAGTGCCACATATATAAAAGTATTCCACATTGCTACATCAGGTGTTATGCATCTTTTTCTGGTTTTGTTGAAAAAAAAACAAAACCCACATCTCAGGCTTTGAATATGTATCCATACAGAACTATTCAACATTATTTTCTGATATGGACATTTTCACCTCAAAAAGATTCTGAGCTGAGATAACTTATGAAATAATGCACACCAATTGTGTGCAGGGCAGGGGGAAAGGGGTGGCACACCACTCATCTGAGAAAAGCCTAGCCTAATTTTGGTGTCTACAACACATAACCTACTTCAACCATATTGCTTAAGACACAGGTTTTTGGTCTCATAGCTTAAACTTACATTAGGAAGATCCCTTATGTCATTGATGATGCCCTCCAAGATGGATGACAGTGTCACCATGGGATCTGTTCGCCGTCGGTGGATAGATTTATGAGGACGCTAAAGAAATCAGAGGCAGAAAAATTAAGGCAGTTCCAAGATGCAAAATATTTACCCACAGAAATCCTAGGCAATTTAGTTTATTAATTTACTGGGCAGGTATCTGTGTTGCATGTGGAGGATGCACAGGAGTAGTAAAGAAACTGGCCAGTTGGTACAAACAGAAATAGAGCTGCTGCAGTCAGCTCAGTAACACCTTCACTCACATTCAGATAATCACAGTGAACAGTTGTCCCTACTCGCCGCTTCTTCTTTGGAGGAAGCTGCTGTTTAGGAAACTTCAGGACCAGTGATTTCCTGCGAACCTCATCCGCACTAGGTAAAAACAAAAAAGTGTAATACTTTCTCCAGCCCTCTTGTGGATCAAGACCATTTGTCCCCCATTATTGGCTCTGGTCCCATCTGCCATAATACCAAAACCACAATCGAAGTACTGTAGTAATAGTCTATGTAAAGCCCTGCCACTTTATTCCTGTGATTAATATACGTACGAGTATTCTGGACTAAGCTCTAAATTGTTTCTTCTTACTACCCATCAGTATCTCTGCTTCTTCCCTTACCTCTCAATCAGTTGTTTTCCCAGGACAATTTTTGTTCCTTCTACTTTGATGAGTTCTTCATTGTCATTGTGAATGACTGTTTTTTCCAGCTCTTCCTCCTGCTCCTCTGTCATTGCAACAGGATTAGAAGGTGGGGCATTTGTTTGGTAGTAAAGAGGGCAGAACTTATTAGTCCTCATATGGCCAATTGCACCACATGCTCCACATTTTAGCTGCAAAAATATAAGAAAGATGACATCACAATTCATACATAGGCTCCTAGTTTAGAGGCAAAGTATCATTAAAATCCCCTAGTCAGACCTTTAGTACATCACTAAAACAGAGAACTTCTCCAATACCCGAGACCTGTTAGCATGTTTTACGTATGGATATGCTTACCTTCAAGTCTGGACGCTCTTTCATTTTCTTGGGCTTCTTTTCTGGAGGGCCCTTGAGCTTCTCTTTTTCTTGGTTCCGTTTTAACCGCCGTAGTTGTTCCTGGATCCTGCGCCGCTCCTTCCGCATTTCCTCGCGGTGCTGTTCGTCAAATAAAGCAAACTTTCGTCTTTGGGGGGGAGGAACCAAAACAAAACACAAAAGTTTTTCATCTGAGTTGATGATTTACCAGGTACTCTTCTGCCAGGTCAATCACTGCACAAAATTCATAATACCCTTCAAATGGACAGCCATTAAATCTCTCTCTCTCTACACAATGACAGTGCTGGGTTTCTACACTCAATTCTACATTTCTTCATACTGCCAATAGAATGAAATAGTCTACAGGTAAAGTTGAGAGGAGGAAAAAAAAGAAAAAAARAAAAAAAAAAAGGAAAAATCATATAGGTCTTACATGAACTCTTCATCCTTTGTGGTCCGTATTCGGCAGTAGGCATCAATAACAGCAGGCTTCCGAACTGTCTCGCACCTCACATATTCTTTCCCATCCTCATCTCTAAACGTGCGATAGATTTTGAGGCGGCGGCCAGTGGCAGAAGAATTAAGGCTGGTTACAGAGGCAGTGTCATCATCTTTGTGAGAGTTTGCTGAGGCTCCTGAAGCTGATGCTACAAGAGGGTGTTTTATTTACTTTTCTTTCACACTGTAGAAACATCATTGTTTAAATACAGCAGATAGTTTTGACTTAAAAACTTCCAAGACACAAATTCAGGAAAACCTAAGCAATAGAAGTCTTTCCCTTGCTTGTTCATGTTCTCTTATCATGACATGTATCAATCTGAAATAAAGGTATGCTACTGAATTATCCACATGGATTATAAAGCCAGAAGGAACAGCTACAGTCAACAAGGACCCGCAGGTGCCTAAGTACAACCTGTAAGGCAACTGCAACATGGCCCTGCAGATTGCTTATAGTTACAGTGGTTTTGATCATAGGTACGGAGACCTGGCAGAAACTGAAGGTCAACAATTATCCAGTTCTCCAACTGGTGTTACAAGTGAGCTAGCCTTGTCTCATGTGACCACAGAATCTTTCCAGCACCATCCATAATTTTAGTTGAGAGATTTTGTTCAAAATAACACTGGATATCTTTTCATAAAGCAACAATCATCAGCAAATCTTCCACATATTCCTTACTAAATTATTCCAGCAATTATTTAATTAGTGATTTATTCCCAGTCTGGGTTTCCAACAGCAACAATAATGTTGACCCAGATGCAGCAGAGCTCAACTTTGCTCTTACACATGCAACAAGTAACAGTGGTCATGAGCACTGTCATACAGACAGAAGTTCATTCACAGGTCAAACACTTTTTCCTGCCAGTTAGGGACGTGTCAAGTTCTCTGTTGGAATGCACTTAAAATAAACATGTCTCCAGGAGATCCAAATCTGGCAGCTGCCCAATTACCTCCCAAACACACTGCTACAGCACACAGTATAGCAGACACTGCTATCAGCCTACATATTGTGCCTATCTGTTTCACAGACATAGCTGTGTTTACACACAAGATCCAATTAGAGTACCATAAGCTGATTGCAGGAACTATTTGTGAACACATCTTGAGAAAACTACTCAAAAACAATCCCCACCCCACCCCCCCCCAAAAAAGGGAAACTTAAGCAGCAAGCAGCAGTGAATATCTAAAGAAATACCAGAGTAAGTTTATAGTTCAAAATAAGCAAAGCTATGGGGCAAATAAACACTTTAAATGCATTTTCAGCCACTAACTGCTCAGGAGAAGGAAGAAGCCCCAGATGAGCATGTCTATACATTCTCCTTCTAAGGAATCCACACTCTCCTCTGAGAGGCCAGATCAGCACACTTTGCAGCCTGACACAAAGTTCTGCATCCCTTCCCAGGCACATTCTGGTGGTTGCAGTTACTTACACAGCCCCTTTTTGTCTCTCCTGTCCTTTTTGCCCCTCTCTTTGTCATTGCCACTGTCCTCTCCCAAAAGCATCCTTTGCAATTCCTTTCGTTCCTGCTCTTCTCTTTCCCGAGAGAGCTGAGAACTAGTTTTCTTGTTCTGTAACATATTCTCAATATTCTTTCCCATCTCTTCAAAGTCACTGTCTTCAGCTGAGCTGCTGTCTGTGTCTGTTGACAGGATCTCAGTGGATTCCAGAACCCTGAAACAGGAGGCACCTTTAAAGTCAGTTAGTCCCTACCCAAAAAAAACCCCAGCCTGTTACCTTCCCAGGAATACAAAGGTAAAAATGACACAAAGGTTTGAAAATTAATGTTGCAAATCACTACTACAAGAATAGGCATAATATATTCCCTCCCCCTCCTGTAATCTCCATGCCCAAAATATCAATTGTTCGAAGCCAATCTTCTCCAACAAGTTGATCTCTTCATCATCAACAGTGCTATATTCCCTCCCCACTCTCAGGTCTTGGGCCAGAACAAGGAATAATGCATGAATTCTTCTGGCAGTTCTAAAGAATAAGACACAGAATTGGTAGCTGCTACCCAAGAGAGATGGGGGCGGGGGAAGGGGGGAGTAAGGGGGGAAAGGAAATAGGGTGGTGAACTACTGATCTGTGGAACAGTGGAACATCTCATGCCATTATACATGGCAGATTATGCAACTCGTTCTACCTTTCCAAAAGGTCTATGACAGCAAGACACTAATGCTAACCCATAAGTTTCTATTAACAGCCAAAGCCCTCTTTCTCAGTGCTGTATTTTGTGGGCCCAACCAGTTGAATCAACATCTGTACCACTATGTATCAGTGAGCCCCAGGCATACATAGTTCTGGACTTCTAAGGTGGGGACAGGGTGGGGTTCAAGGCTGTAAACATCAGATAAGAACTTACTTATTTTGTAAATCAAAGATGCGCTGACACTCTTCTTTGTATCTCTCCTGATGTTCTGCTACAGAAAACCGAGACCCACGTGCAAATTTGCTCATCGGACCTTCCCCTGAACGAGCCTGCTCTGTAGACATCGTACGTACCACATCAATCACTTCCCACCGGGACAGCTTCTTTATCTGGAAAGAGGAAGACAGACTAGAAATGGCTTTAGAGACATACAACTGAGGTAGCTCACTGTGGATTTCAACTCCTTTCCACACAAAGTCAGAGTAGAAATGTGTAAGTCCCTTCCACCATCAGCTGCTGAATCTGTTAGTGAAGAGAACTCTATAACCTGCTCCAGGTTCATGCTCACCTCCTCTTCAGGCACTCCAAATTTACGCAGAAGCTGTTTGGCATTTTTGAGAGAAAGTCGGCGCAGATCAGCATCTGTCCCAGTCACTGTCTTTTTCACTGGCTGGGGTTCTTTATCATCCTGTTAAGAGGAAGATCCAGCCTATTAATGTCATCACATAATAGTCTTTCCTAGGCTCATCTTCTAATATTTTCTCTTCCTGATGTCCCATATTTACTCCATTTCTCCCACATGACTTTCCACTTATTGCTCCTTGTCCAATCCAACCTTGGGAACTGTACCTTCTGCTGAGTTGGTTTGTTTGGAATCTTCACATAAGAAAATCCTTCACCACAACCAGTAGGATCTGCTACACCAGTCACTTCTAGGAGGCACTTGCCCTTCATAGCAGCAATGAAGGCTCGTGTGGTGTTCCATGGAGCTGTGCGCACCTGCCAGCAAGAAGAGAAACATGCCCTCACAATCCTGCTACCATCAAGGAGAATTCCAAGCTTTTTATTTTGGATTCTTCCAATCATACTGAGAACTTTTCAATTGACATAATGAGGGTGAATGCCACTTATTGATCCTTCAGCTGCCCTGATAAAACCTCTATGAAGAACCAAAGTGCTAGATAACTCACAAAAGGCATTTAAGGCAAAAAGCCTAGCCCTGAAAGGACCTGGCAAGAACGATTCCCAAACACAGGTATAAGCTTGGCAGTAGAGTTCCCAGGAAAGTTGCAAGAACATTTGATCTACTGAATCCTAGTTTAAATATGTCCTTTATATTTAAAGACCTCGTTTCTCTCCTGCCATGCAGATTTATATATTGGCATGCATGCTCATGCATCGCTCTGACAGTACCTCATCATCAATCTTCATTTGGAAATCCTCTTCATTCTCCTCTTCTGGTGCAAAGAAGGATTTCTCCCCATAACCCGCATCCTGCAGAGAAATATTAGGAAAAAATGAGAACCTAAAGTCTTAAAAAGGTTACTGGAGAGAGAACTAGAAGCGTATTATGAATCTCCTGTGGAGACTTGTCATGCTGAACAAGCACACTTCCATAGACAGTTGTTTGCAAGATTCACTGTGACCCACAGTATCACAGATGTCAAACTGCCCAGTATTTTTATAAACTCCGTAACTAAATACTGCACTTGACTTCAAAAAAATAACCAGTCTCTCTCACAGCCACATACTGGTTACTTTCTGCTGTAGAGCTCCAGGTAGAAACATAAGCCCTTTCTCATACCTTCCCTTTGCTACCTTTGAACATAGCTAACTCAATATCTAAATAATAGGTGGTAAGAATATAATGTGTCTCTCTTCAAGAACTTAACTCCCTTTTTATGCAGCAGAAAACTTAGCAAGTTGCCCAGTATTCAGTGGCCTAATTTGCCTACTTTATAGCAAAATTAGCTTTAGGCAGAAGGTGTTACCTAGTCTCACCCTTCACAGAACTACTTGTCAGTAACTTGCCTTATAGCCTAGAAGGAGCGTTTACCTTCAGTCGCTGCTCAGCCGCAATCATGCTGTAATAAGCACAGCACTGTTCTGGGGATACCATTGCTCTGATCTCTTCCTCTGTTGGCAGTCTGAAATCTGGCTTTAAAACCCACCAATTTGAGTCCATCCCTGAAAAATGCACAGATCAAACACTGAGTAGTTTCCCACAAATGTTGGATGCCATCATAATCCTAACTGTATTTCAAGATTTGGTACCCTGCTGCAATGCTAGCAAAAGGAGCAAGTATGACAAATCTGTGACACACCACTAAAAGTGACAGGTTTTTTTGTTCTGCGTTTGTCTAAATTAACGCCCCCTAACTCAGCGCCTGTTACATCAGCAAATTCTCATATATTCATGCTCATTCAATGTATAAACTACATTCCAAAAGCGTTTAATCCACCTTTCACTTCCTCACCTCAAACTACTTTTCCCTGTGGCTAGCCTAAAAAGCTTTGTATTACCACCTGTTTATCATTCTGCATATACAAAAATCAGAACTCAGGCTCTCAGAGCACTATTAGACTCATGAAGATGGGACAAGCTTCTGCTGGCATGTATTTGCTTGCAAAGCACAACACAGCCATACACAGAGGGAAGGGAACGTGTATGTGTTGGTGTCGTACATTGTTACTTTACGAGTAAATCATTGCCCAAAGGGTTATAAAAAAAAGTCTAAACTGTAGTAATTTCTCACCATCAAGCACACTTGTGCCAAAAGAAAGTGCACATTTATAAAAATTGGAACAATAAAACCTATCAGATTACATTTCAGTTCTTCAAATAGATGTTTTCAAAAATGGTTTATCAGGAGGAGATGTTGCCGCCTCCTGCTCTGTTTGGAATTCCAAGAACAGCAAAGAATGGCTGACCACCACGTAAAATCTTTAAATACCTGTGCGTTTGAAATCAGCACAAAGTTTTAGCCGCTTTCGGATGCTACTCTCCGAGTGTGAGGGAAAGGCCTTCTTGATATCCTCCATGCGAATTCTCCGAGGACGGTCTCTGCTTTTCCAGAAGAGGCGATAAATAAAAACCTACAAAACAAGACTCATTTCTGATGTCCGAAGAAAGAATACAGCAAACCTGCAAAGATAGCATAGACAATGCTGTTTCTAGTGACTACTTCAGACTTCCTACTTAAAACCCATTGTTTTTTATAAATTTACTTAGTAAAGTTTTCCAAGTCACATGTCTGCTTCGGGTTCAGCCATTTTTGAGAATGAGATGAGGAAAAAATATTTGTCTTGAAATTTTGTATTATCACATAAGAAATGTTCATGCTTTGGTACAGAAACTTGAACACTGGGAACGGCAGGGATTTTCCTGCTCTGCAAATACTTCTTCAGTTATAATTTTGAATTAAACTGACAGTAAATTACTAGAAATTTTCTCCAAAAATCTAAATTTGGGAATATTTATTTCAATGGTCACTGACAGTCCCAAAGCTTAACTGCCTCAAGATCTAGGAAATCAACAAAGACCTATGAAGCAACTCTAATTCTCTACTATGTAATAGGACTGTGATAAGATCCCCTAATTGCCTTTTAGTAAAACCCATGTAACTGTCATTTTATACAGCATAACCACTTCAAAGTTCATTGTAATTTCTTCAGTTTCCTACACTTTCATATAACCTTATATAACCTTTTATTTTGGCTAATAAAAAGCCTCTATCATATACTTATCTGATAGGATGCAAGTAAACAGAAGAAGCATGCTATAAATCATTGGTTAAATGACAACCAAAATGGTCTGTATGGTTAACATCCAACTCTTGTAGTGCTCTCACCTCACAGCAACAACAACAACAAAAAAAACAAAACGGGAGCCATAGCAGGGCAATGAGCTTCTCAAATCAAGGCTGTCCACATGAGGCCCGTGCCTATGCCATGGGCTTTCTCCAAAGAACCCTCAGATCCCCAAACTGTCTCTAACCACATACCTGCAGAAAATCTCTGATATGGGTGTTAGCTCGTTTAGAGTTGGGACCAGGTACTTCATAAAGTGGGCACTCCTGACCAACTACAAAAATATCCACTAATTCTCGAACATAATAGCCTTGTCGTATCCGGATAATGAGGAAATCCGTTTCAGGCATCTTATGTAGATAGATAGGGGCCCGGAAAAGGTTATTTTCAAATGCCTAATAAGAGAAACAAATGAAAGTTTGAAAGTCAGGTTTTGATCAAATTTTCTTATCTACAAAAAGGATCTTTAAAAAAAACCAAACAAACAAACCAGTCATTTCAATGATACACCATCATTTATATCACAATATACGTAGATGTGCAGTCAGAACATTCCTTGCTTATGCAAAGAATAACGAAGGATGAAGCACAAAAGCATAAGAAAACCTAGAACAAATACAGAAAGAGTTTGAAGGGCTCTTTGGCCTGACCTTTAAGGAGGTACTTTAAAAAGGAACAGAAAGAACACATATGCAGAAGAACACTATAATCACAGAAACCAGCCCAGGACATACACACAGTCTGGGAATGGGAGAAGGCAACAGAAGCAAGGACTGAAGACTTTGCTCAGGAAAGGAGGTTGTAAAAACCTAACCAGAAAAGCAGAGAGCAGCAGAGTTCAGCATTTAAAGGTAAGAAAGTATAAACTAGCACCAGGGAGGCACTAGACTGAGTGGAACTGGAAAGACCATCCTCTTCTATAAAGGGTTTTCTCCACCCGTAGGGCTTCCACAAGCCTTACCCACTGCTACTTTCCCACACTACCCTCATCTACATTGTAAAGCTTTCCCTGAGATGGCCCTGTCCTCACTTCAAGCCTTCCAGAAGTCCTGTTTTATCCATGATGAAGTCCTCTTAGGCTTGAACAGTTAGTTCTGTGATGAATCTCTAATATCAACCTTCACCTTTACTTTCTTCCTGTGGTACAGCATGGACAGAATTATTGCTGCAGCAAGAGCAGCTAGCATTAACTGAAATTAATTTATTTTTACATTTATCATGGATTTTGTAACAAGGTGGTCCTTACAACATTCTTAATTCCTCTCCCCATCTCAACCATATGTATTTCAACAACAGAGAAAGGCTCATAAAAGCAGAAGTCTACACAACTGACTAGTAACTGGCATCTAACAGCAGACAACTAGCAGTACAATTCTCAGAAAGTACACATAAGGTTTTGCTCACACATCCTGGACCATGATAAATCCATGTTTTCTATCCCCTCCAACACCTGTTTACTGAGGTCCCCAACATTCAAGCAGCTTTGGCCTTCCCCCTCAGTCCTCTCTAACAGTATTTGTAATGTCATTACAAAGCAAAGCAGCAAAGATTCACTTCCTGCAATTCCTATCATTCCTGCAACAATTTTAAAAAACATACAACAGAGAGATATTTAAAAAAAAAAAGCCAAGAACTGAATTATTATCAGTAAACAAAGAGACTTAAACTGGAAATGAAGCTGAATCTGCTTTTTTGGAAGTTGAGCATTATTTGTGATTCAATAAACAACACATTAAACATTCTGCCTATTACTCCACGTTCAACATTTCTGTCTTCTTATGCTTGCTTTTCTCACCTGCAGTAACTGGCCTGGATGCAGAGAACCCAGGAATGGAGAAGTGTGACAATAAACAGTCTCTCCATATTTACAGTCTGGAGCTCCCGGATCTTTGCCAGGTTTCTGCAACGTGCAATGAAGGTGCAGTTAGTACTCAGTGAGAGGCAGAAGAAAATCACTGTCCAACAGCAAAACCTGCATACTCACCCTTTTGTAGTAATTTTTAATCTTTGTTGCCATGCCAACCTGCATCATTAAAGGGGCGTTTTCCTCACTGTATTCAGCAAGGATGAGATCTCCATCCTTGCCAGTTAGGTCCTGTGGCGTGCGCATGAAGAACATTTCGCCCCCGCCAGAAGCCTGACGCTCCTGCTCTCTCATCTGTGCCAGTGAAAAGACAGGGTTAGGGAAACAGCACATCAAACAGTTCTGCTGTGCAAATGGAGCCACAGCAGACATCAGATACAGAGAAAAATAACTGTACCTTGGCTTTCTTTTTTATGTGCTTCAGCAGAGGTTGCACAGCATGGGGCCCTGGCTGGGACAAGGCACCAAAAGAGTATTTCTTCAGGGGAGGCCGATGAAATTGTCGGAGCTTCATAGGACCCATATGGGTGGGAAAGAATGGCTGGCGAAGTTCCACTGCTGGGATAGAGTGCTAACACAGGAACAAAATGTGTGTTAAACACGTACCATCTCAAAACCAAGATCATCCTCCTATCCTGCTAACCCTTCTAACAGAACCTAGTAATATTTTTAGGTCTGCTAGCAGTAATACTAGTGCACTGAAATTCACTTGGTATCATACATGTTGCCTTTTGATAGAAAGTGCTTAGGTCCATATATAGATCTTTCCTTTCTGTACAGAGACGACTTTAATTTTACTGTTTCAAATGGTACCCAATAAGAGGATTTTTTTATTAACTAGGAGCATGCAAAGCCATTATCACTATCAGTGGAAGAGAAGTGCATTTGGAATTACATACATTTTTCCCATTACAGAAGAGGATGGAATCAGATGAGGTTTTAGAAGAGGTCACTGAATACCACAATGAAGGAGGAAAAAAATATCACCTCTTCCCCTAGGGCTAGTGAGCAGTAGTTCAAATTCATCATTATCTAAATTATTTTTATAAAATCCAGATTAAAACACACACTAGTAGCAGAAGTACAGCCTCACCTCTTGACTATCTGTACCACTTTCCCCCCTCCCACTACTCTTCAGAAAGAGTACTACAGAAAGAGACATCAGACAAAAGCATGGCAAGTATGATATAGCAAGATCTAGCACCTAAACCTCAGTTTGATGGGGCAATCAAGAAGTTAGTTCAAACTCCTTTCTAATCATTTTAATTAAACAACATTAAAAATCTCTCTCGTGAACACTTAACTGACCTGCTGTAATCTAAATTCTGTTTTTCTACAAATCCTAAATCATACTGTCAGCTAGAAACCTCCTACCAAGACACTCTATCTATCTCTCACTCTATTGCCAACACTTCTGTGACCACCTGAATGATGTTGCCTCCAAAGGTTCCTCGAAGTCCCTGCTGTTTGGGGTAGTAAAACTCATCATTGGAGAGGTTCCAGGGATCCTTCACCTCTGGCTGAGACATGTTCTAATTCAATTTTAAACACAGAGAGAGAAGTGTCAAAAAAAAAAAAAAAAAAAAAAAAAAAAAAAAAAAAAAAAAAAAAAAAAAAAAAAAAAAAAATCACTCCTTCCACGTCATTCCCAACCTGCAAGGTGCTAAAGCTTATGCTGACCTGCTGTGGTTCTTCCTTGATGACACCTGTTTTTCCCAACAGGATTCGACTCTTCTTTAGAGAAGATTCTTTCTTGTTCTCCTTGGATGGAGAGTTCAAAGTCATTTCTTCCTTTTCATCAGGAATTTCTAAAAACACAAGCAATCACACTGTAGGGAACTTGTCCTAGGGTTCCCTTTTCAGCACCGCAACCTCCTACTGAGCTGCAGCTTGGTCCAGACATTTTAGTCTTTTTGTTCAGTTTCTGGAGTGACAGTCCTCCTTCTACACTCCTCCCCCTTTTCTTCCATACAGGTTAATATGAAACAAGCTCAACAAACACAGAAAAGCTCCATGCTTCTTCAGCAGTGAGTAGATTTGAGTGGGAGGAGGGTAATTGTGGGGATTGCTTGGGGTAGCCACTGCTCAACACAAAATTTACTAGTAATCTAATCAATGAAAATACAAGAAATAGCATCTGTTCTGCCAAAGCTATTCTAAAGAGTTGACAGTCAAGGTGACAAGAGTGCCAATACTGTTTCCCAGATACATGTATTAATAATCCTTTTCTTCCCCACATATATACAACACGAAAGTGAGTCTGAATCCGAAGATAATACGGACCTGAACCCCCCCCCAAAAAAATTCCAGGAAAGTAGTATGAATTTTGAAAGTTAGCCAATTTGTGAAGCATGGATTCTCCAGGTAAGATTTTCACACGAGAAGCAGGGCCTAGTGACATGGGCTTGGTAAACACTGTATCAACTTCATGCACAGATCTCATGTCACTCTATATAAAACAAGAATGGGTTCACCTTTGTCACTATTTACACAAACATTTGCCATTTTGTGGCGTATTTCAGACTTGGAAAGAAAATACTACGAGTCTGTTTGTCTTTACTTTAACCAAGCTCAAATTAAGAGTGATTTTCAAGGTTGCTGGCTAATACCAAAACATTCCAATCAATACATATAGAAATTCTTAGAACTGACCCACTTTCCTGAGGAAGGAAATGCAATCCAGGCCATATAAAAGTGCAGCAAGATATGCCTATCCTTAAATTACATAAGGCTGCTTGAAGATTACCAACACACACATCTAAGAGAAAGTGGTGATTTTAGTGGTCCAAATAAGACAAAAATCTCTCCAGCTTGTAGCAGTATAAGCAGGGAGTACATTCAAATCAAACTCCAGGAATACTGAGTAAGTTTGTAGCAGCAACAAAAATGCTGACATGTATTATGCAAAGTCATTGCTCCCATATGCCATTACCGTAGCCTGAAAGAGGCTTAAGGAATCTGCTTCTTCAGGCTTTGAATACAAGCCATGCTGAGAATGGCATGGGCTAGTTTGTGGTTTACTTCTCTACCTTCCCTCTCCAAACCAACACGCATGCAAGTAAAATTAAGACAGTCGATTCTAAAACATGCCAAGAGTCAGATTAATTATGTTAAATTTAAAGTTTCAGGGCATTAATTTTTACTCTCCTGTCACTGGTTTTAACTTGGGAGCTGAAAGTACATACCACACCACTAGAGTTATCAGCGTTGCCTTCTTCTGCTTAGGCCTTTGTTTACTTGCAAATTATCTTCAAAAGCCAGAACAAAGAAAGGCCGTAAGTATTGCCCCAGTCCATTTATTTCCGTTACAGTGTGACTATAAATCCTTGCTTCCATTTCCACTTGTCTTTTCCCATTTGAGTCAAATTTCTGCATGCCATAAACATACCTAGAATTATGTTTTCATCATTTGGATCAAGTGTTAAGACAGGGGGATCCAAGTAGGTTTCCATTGCCTGATCATCCCAGATGATATTGTCTTCCCAACGGCCATATACTAACTCTTCATTATCAATTGGGAAAATAGAGTACCAGGGCTTGTCTTCATCCAGGGAAACTGCAACAATCATAAGGTAGAATCCTTAAGAGTTTTATACACTACCTTGGCAGAAAACCATTTCAGAGCTCATCCCCACGTCATCTTTCAGGGCTTTCTGAGGCAGGGCCTCTAAAAGGCAAAAGAAAACTCATCTTGGAAGCAAAGAGGAAGCAGAGCCCCAAGTCTCAGCTTTACCAATGCTTAGAGATTTTGCTCCATTGAAACACAGAGAACCTCCAAGAATGAAATAGGGCCTCTAACAGGTTTTAGAGCAAACAAGTATCCCTTTTATCTACACCTTTTGCCAAAAAAGGACCCTGCTATTACACAGAACACAAGTCTATACAGAAAGATGTGTCACATGCACCTATTCATAGGCCAAAGATTGACATCCTCCTTACCTTGCTGTTCAGGGACCTGCTTTTCTTTGCCCTTTGCTATACCTAGGACTCCTGCTACATTTGGTTTCTGTGCTAGTGGAATTGGTGGATTGAGCAAAGAGCCACTGCGGTTCAAACCTAGAGAAAAGGAAAACAAAAGTAAGGTTAGCTTGAGTGGGAGGGTTAGGGGGCATTGCATTGCCTTAAATCAGAACTTGGGGGTTGCATGGAGAGTGATTTCCAGCCTGAACCAAGATGGGCCTACTGCTCATACCACAAAGAGTGTCATGTGTCATTAGTACAGGTAAGACTTACAAAACCATGTTCACCCACAGCTTACTGCTGGAGTTTGCAGCCTTTTCAAAGTTATGTTTGGCTTGCTTTGCATATGCTGCATGAAAATGCATAAGGTGCATTTCTATATGGTCCCTATAAAAGTGAGAGGCCTTGAGCAGACAGTTGCCATTGACAGAACAGTTGGTCTGGCCTCCAGCAGCTTCCTGTCTTATGTCAAACTGTCATAGAAAAAAGGATGGCCAAGCAGACCTCAAGGAATCGTTCTGTGGAGGCAGCTTCTCCCAGGGCAGACCAACTCATCTATGCTCACATGTCACTTATTTCACTTAAGTTAATGCTTCTGGAACACATAAGACCTAGTGCATGTGAACAGACCAACCACGTTTAACATGTTACTGTAGCGTTTGATGGGACTCAAACACAGCGAGCCCAGGCCTGGATAGCTCAGGCACCACTGTGCTGAAATGAAAATTGTCATAAAAAGCTATCCCCAATTCACCTACCCAACTCCTCAGAGTGTCTTATACTCATAGCTGAACAGTAAAGGATTGACACTAGTACCCAGTAAAGATCTGACATTCCCATTAGTCTTTCCTTGTAGAAGCAGGATAAGATATAACACACAGATGATAAACATTCATTCTACACAAGCAATTTAAATTTAAAATGCATCTGTGTCTAAGAGAAGTCTGAGGCTTGTTACTTCCTATCTAGAAAAAACAGAATACCATTATTAGTTCAGGAGAAACTTCAGAAGACTTTTACACAGTTCTTCCAATTAAAAAAAACATATAAAGAAAATTCCATTGGCCTATAAACAGCAGACATCCTAAGTGTAGCACTGCTTGATATGAATGTAGATGGATCCAGCATCTGGTATTCCACATGGAGAGAAGAAAGCCAGAGTTGATATTTTTTTTAACAGAAGGGACCTACTCTGTTTTCGGAAAGAAAGAGTCTCGGAATTCTGAGCAGAGCTGTGCTTTTGCCAAAAAACATTCCCTGACAGGAAGAATTATGTTCTGTATTTGAGACGAAAGCATGCAATGAGTCAGCTCAACTACAGCAAGTACAATTCATATCAGACCATTAATTACCTTGTTGGGCATTGTATGCAGTGGCATTTCTAGTCATGCTGGATGGCAGCCAGCCTGCCAAACTTGCCCGCTGTGTCTTAGTCCCTTTGTGCTTGACATCTTCTCCATTCCAGATAACATCATCCTCCCATTGGAGCTGTGTCACCATAAGGAAGTGCTCATCAGCTAGCAGATCATCCTTCTCATCCATCAACCCTGCATCCTGGAAGGAAAGAAGAGCTGCTTGAAGACCTGCATTGGCTTTATACTTTCAAACTGAAGGAGGAAAATTAAAAGTCTCATTTTGCATGATGCACAATCACCCACCGGCCCATCACCAAGCTCTCRTTGTGCAGCAGTCCCCAGTGCCACACACATCTCCACACCTTCCCCCGCAGTGCCCCTCTCACCCCCTCATCTGTGTGTCCTTTAACCTCCTGCTCCTTCTTCTTCTCTTTCAGCTTGAAACCATAATCAAATCCACTGCCATCTTCAGGGATCCCCAGCATATCATACCAGAGCTGTGCTGGGCCATAGCGCCATTCTGCCACTTTAGGCTTTGTATCTGTCACTTTGTCTATATCACCAGTTGACTGGGAAAATTTCGATTCCACAGGTGCCATCATGGTAATCTGAAGCACAGCAAAGGAAGGAATGGTTACACTGATGGTCTAGCTAAGTGTCAGTAAGAAGTTTCTTCCTTCCAAGTTTCCCAGCTTATTCTCGGAGGAGAAAAGTATTTCTAAGTGCTTTTCCATACTTACTAGCTGCCTTAAGAATGTTCTGCAATTAGACTTCCAAGAACACAGAGATTTCTTCTTGATACAAAGAGGATAAGCTCTCCTATTGATCCTGTACCACGGATGCAGCCTTCTCAGTAAGAAGCAATCACCTGAAGTCACTGACTAGTATCTGGAGAAGAGCTTCTGCATAGCTGGAATACAAGCCAACCCTGTCCTCCAGTTTCATTTTGGAGGAAAAGCTCTTTACTCTAAAAGCCGCTGTCCAATCCACTACTACCCCCAGTGCTAGCTGGCGACCCTCCCTAAGTCTCAGATATCCCACCTCATCATCTGAAAGGCACTGCTCAGGAGGGGGAGGAGCAGCAAACTCATATTCCCAAGGAGATTTTCCTTCCATTCCACTCTCAACTACAACTTCACCCTCCTGTATCTGCACTTCTTGTGCCAACTCCCGATGTTTCTTCTTGCGTTTCCTTCGGGCACTACGCCAAACCGATGGAACATTCTTTCCAGGGCCAAAGAGACGCAGGAAACGCAGCACCTAGAATAGGAAAAAACAAGAGGGTCAGAGAAAAAAAAAAATTGTGGAATGCTTGTCTGTCTTTCCCTCACCTGAAAAGCAGTAATGAAAGAGAGCACTCTGAAATTCAGAAGCTTGGCCTGTACTACAGTCCCAACTCCTGATGCAATCAACAATCTCTTGGTTATACTTGAAAAAAAGTTTCTGATCCACCTGTTTGATGGATCCTTCCTTTTCAAAAGCATTTATTCTTAATTTCAGACACAAAGAAACTCAACAGAGGGAAGAAAGATTGCCTTTACATATTGGGCATGTGGTAAGACACCACCTGGAAATAATTATTTTCATTTTGAACAATCCACAACCTTCAGAAAGACACATGGAGATTGAAGAAGAGTTGATAAAATCATTAGCAAAAGAGACAAAGCTAGAAGACAGTTATATAAAGCAGAGATTTCTTAAGCAACCAGATAAAAACAAATACCACGGTCCAGAAATAATACACTCATTTTTATTTCCATCATAATGCAGTTATGTATACTGCATACCTCCAAAACCTGCACTAATGACAATGACAAACTTCCTCTTCTGTTTCTTCTGCGATTATGATGGCTGTTTTTTAAGCACTGATAATTGTTTCTTCAGAGCACTCTTGTAAAGAGGGAAAGCATTATTCCCAAATTAACTGACATATTTAGGAAACAGGAATTAGAACCAAAGATTTGTAAAGAGACATTCTATTAATGTTCCCTGTTAATCTGTTACGCTGATTCCCAAAGGAAATAATGTTTATATGACTACTCTGTCCATCTCTGCCCACATCCATGTTATCCTTCTTCCCAAAACTCCCCCAGATTACTTCTGAACCCTTTGGCCTGTTTCAATGACCATTCACGAAGGGCAAAGGTCTCAGACATAGTTAAGCTGCTAACAGTTTAATGAAACACAAAGTCTGCTTCTCCACATGCTATGTTAAGTGGTTTCATCAAGAAAAACAGTGCTACATCAACATGCACATTCTCAGATATCAACCAATCCTCATAGCCAAATCTACAGGATTTCAGGCTTTGCCAGCTCTAGTGCTCATGAATTAATTACGAAAAGTGCTCAGCATTAACAGCTTGCACTGATTTCTACACCCACTGGGCACATTCAACACTGAACCAGTCCCTGACATTACATGTTGAGCACCAAAGAAATGAACACACCAACTGATACAAAATACAGTAACACAGGAAACACCAAATCTGCAAAAGCCAAGAGAGCATCCAGAAAGCTAACTTCTGTGCTAGAGCCTCACCTAGATTTCTAATAGACAGAGGTTAGCTAAATCATTAAAACATGACATTTAATTATGCAGACTGCTCAGCTCTTTACACAAAGCCTGTGATGGAGGCACACATAAAACCAAGTTATCCTGGCTCACAACTATCTGTTTGGCAACTATAAGCTCATCTTTATTCTCCTTCCCCTCCCACATTTCCTCTCCTCCTTTAAAACTTTCAAAATAATTACTGAAATACATCAACTACATTTGCTATTTGGGAGCATTTAGGAAAGAATTGTAATGAATTTGCTTTGTGCAAAAAAGAATCATTCTTTCAACCAATTTGTTATTGAGCTAATTTCTGATGCATACTCAGAGCAGTTTTGAGGGAGGATTAAGTAAAGGATACAGATCACAAATTGTTTCAGGAAGAGCACACCAAGTTTAGGACAGCACGAAAGGAGGAGAAAATATTTGCCAGAAAAGCCAGAAAGCAGACAGATTAGCATTATGTTTTTTAATCATCTGGCAAAAGTATTCTCTACTACCTCAGAAAACCAGTTTTCACAAATCAACAGGCATGTGCTATGGTCTTACAGAACAGCAAAACATTATTTCACACCCTGATTTATATGATGCTTTTTAAGAGGCTCCTAAAAATGGCAGGAAAAGCAGTCTGGAAACAGCAGCACACAGAAACTAAAGGAAGTATTGAGGTGAGCAAGAACATCTATGCGATTACTTACTACATACCCTTAATACTATACGATTCATATTTAGAGGGCTTACATACAGTTTCTGTCACTTCCACATATCTCTTACAATACCTTGCCTGGTCGAAATTCTGGGAAGAGCTCTGTAACACTTGGCAACTGTTTGGTAGCATCTCGCTGCATGATTCCTGCAAGAGGAAGTGTGAGTTTGCCTTCCTTGGATTCTGCCTGCCTGGCTTCTTGAGGTCCCATCTCTGACTCAGAATCAGAGCTGCTGCTGAAATCCACCTTGTCGGAGGCAGCAGAGGAAGGAGCAATGATGGAGGGCAAAATGATACCGTCTCCATCTTCAGATACTACAATAGAACAAGCACCTTATAAACAAACAGGTTTCCTCCCTGTCCCCTAGTACAACCCCATAATGCCACATCTACTGTTTATACCAAGTTATGCAAAAATTAAGCCTCTGCAGGTGTTATGAGTACCATTCTGGTTTAACCTTTCATTTTATCCTAAGCGTTCCAGGTGAATTGCCCAGCCACAACTGAGAGGATGATAAAAAAAAGTGGTTTCATTGTCAATATCAGTATTTTAACAATCACTGGAAATATAATATTTCACCCTACATTTTAGACAATCCTATAACATTGCATATCAGGACAAAGACCCACCTTTAGATGCAGTCTGCAGACCAAATTTTGACGACGTGTGGTGCTTGCCGCAGAACGAACTGCTACACAGCAGTGTTTGCTTCCTTCAGACATTCATATTGCTAGAGAGAAGAAGAAAGTCCTGACTCACCAGTGGCAGCTGCATCCTTTTCATCTTCTTTCTTTCCAGGTACTGGAGGTGGTGGTGGCGGCGGCATCAACTTGGAATCAATATCTTCACAATCAGCATCGTAATCATCCTCATCTTCATCTAACCAGTCAGGAGACAAGACTGCATATTAAGCTGACAATAAAAGGGAACCAGGCACCCTTCCCATTTATACCATCTCATACCTGTCCCAACCTGATGAGAAGACCATGTCTTCTCATTAGTAAGGAGACCATTCTCATTTTTTAACTAGATGCAAAACTCTTACAAGTCTGGCTTCCTGCACAAACTCATTTGCAAGATTGAAATTTAAGAAAGAGTGGGAAGGAGGAAGAAAGGCATACTGACAGAAAGATGACTGAAGCACTTAAAATATACATATTTATATATTCTGCTATCACCTCCCCTTATTCACACTTTGCAGAGCAAATAAAGCTGCTAAAGAAGTAAGAAAAATGTGGCTAAAAAGCCCAAATCACCTTTACATCCCACTAACCACAATGTGTCAACAGAAAGGTTAAATGTAAGGTAGTTTTAAGGAATATGAAAAGATTTAGCATTTGCACTAGCAGCTACTGAAAGGGAAAATCTGCACGTTTTTGAAAATCTGTCCTAGGCCAGACAGAGATCCCTGGGACTGACAGAAGAACCAAAGTGCCTTCTGCAAAAAGTCATTTCAGAAAAAGAATTCAAGGGTAAAACAGGAGAGAGATATTAAGATTGAAGTGACTGTCTAAGGGATTAGGACCTTATCTCTATCTTTGAGTATCTCTGAGAAGCACCTGGCCTCCTGCATAACCCTCTTCCTAAGAACACAGGTTAAAGAAATATGAGCAGGTATCACGTATTCTCTGCAGGGGATCCCAGAGCAAAAGGAGGATCCTGGTTTCTCTTCTGAGTACAGTTTAACTTTAATGAGGAACTAATTCCTTAAAAAAGGAAGATATCAAGCAGTGGCTTCATCCAGTGAACACAGTTTCACAAAGGCTTATATTGGATTCTTGAAGCAAGGAGTGAAAAGGCACAATGTCACCCATGTAAGAGACTGTCAAAGCCCATTGCCCCAAAATACCTTCTACAACTAAAGCTGTAATGCTAATCCCATTTACCTGGTCTTCGAACTGGCTGCAGGCTGCCCATTGCCTGCTTATACCTACGGCTCTCATCTTCTGCCACTTCATTAATATCCGAATAATCAACAGCATCTTCCGTGCTCTTAATCCAGCCTAGGAACAAAAGAAATCTAGTCACACAAAACTTTATCCTAATATATGTTACTAACTTCAGACTTCACTATGTACATATGAATCCTTTCCTATGCTTCCTTTTCTTAGAGGAACAAAAACATCTGATTAACATCTCCCATCAGAGTATTTTTCCCCTCATTCCAACCAAAAGCTCTAAGAGCTCTGAATTTCCCATAAAGATTGGTAAGTAACCAACTTTAGCACAAGGAACACCTTTCACCTACTCAGTGAAACTGTTCAACAAGCTCAGAAATAAAAAGCGAGACATAATAATACTGTGCACTAAATAGACTTAACACAGGGGAAAACACAGAATAAACTTACTTATGAGGGAGGAGAGAGAAGTAAAAAAAAAAACTTGTAAAAAATGAAAGAGAACAAGTGCAAAAGTGACCAGCAGATGCGGGATTCACTTTGGCAAGAAGGAGAAAGCAAGGCCTTTGCCAGAGAACCTCTGACCAGATAACATCACGATATTCCTTGCAGCCCCAGATGACCTGGGTGCATTTCTTCCTCTCCAGTAAGACCTCTGATCCTGCAGACCCTCTGTCATTTAACTGCAGGCACCCCAGTGCCTAACCTTCCTCGTCCAGGTGGGCTCCATCGGCCTCCGGGCTGTCCTCCTCGCTGGCTGTGATCTCAGTGATCAGGTTGCCCAGTCCCAGCACACCCAACCCGGCCAGGTGCTTCTTGGATTCCTGCAGAGACCAGAGCCACGTCCCAGCTGGGAAGCTCCGCCAGCCAGGCCGGGCCGAGCCCCCTAACCGCCTGCTCGGTCCCGTCCCGGGGCCTGCCCCGGAGCCTGGCCCATCGACACCTCCTCCCTGGCCCGCCCCGGAGCCGCGCCGCTGGCACCCCGGCTCCTCTCCCGTCCCTCAGCCCGCGCCGCCGGCCAGGCCGGGCCGAAGCGGCGTCTCCCCGGAGCGACACAGCCCTACCTTGTCGAGGACGCTGTCCCCCTCCAGCTGCCCCGCCTCATTGATGTTGCCGAAGAGGAACCCGGCCAGCGAGAAAGGCTCGGCGCGGCCGCCATCCGCCTCCTCCTCGCTCTCCGAGTCTGACATCGCGGCGGCGCCGACCCGGAAACGGAACAGCGGCCCAGCCGCGACCTGAGGGAGCCGCCCCCGCYCCCCCGGGCCGGCATACAGCGCCCCCGCGCGGCCCCACCCCGCAACGTCCCAAGGAAGCGCAGAGGCTCCGGCGTTCACCAAAAAATCGTTTATTGCATTTAAGAAAGGGGGTCTGGCTTTCCACAGGAAAGAACTACGTTTAGAACAGGTGCGTTACAAACAGCAGGGTGAGTTAATGCGAGAGCTAGAGAGATGAGGAAAGGTTTATTACAACTTAATTCTGCATAATTTTAAAAAAAAAATCCTTTAAAACTGTTAGCTGTAATACAAACTCTTTTAATAGTATAAAATCAAGTTGCCAGTGTATGTATCAGTACCACACTTAAGAGTCTTGGGCTCCCACTGCTGATGGGCGCTCATCGCAGCCCACCTGGGGGGTCAGGACCCCCGTGAGATCCATCCACTTCTCGGGGTCAGCCCAAGCAGCACCAAGGTTTCTACAGAGTGAGGTTTAGCACTCGGCGACAAAGCACGGTGAGGCTCTTCTAGCTTAAATTTCATAGAAATAGCTACAGCTGTAAACTGGAGAAAGCACTTACACATCTAAGCACACCTCATAACATCCTTTGGACACACAATTCCTGAACTGCTCAGCTCCCTGTGGATGGCTTCAGCCATATTTAAAAAAAAAAAACCACACTTAAGTATTTCAGAAATCATTCACAAACTGAAAGATTAAAATTGGTCTCTTCATAGAGAGTCTCTTCTGTGAATTAAGACATACACACTGCATTTCTATTCAGTAACAAACTGAAGAATCTTGAACAGTTCGGGAAACCCGCACAGCTTAACCCAGGTTTTCTGATCTCCTGAAAACAGACAAAATCCAGCCATGGGATTGTGTGAAGTCTGTATTTGTTACCTGCCCACAGGGGAAAACAAAAACAAAAACAAACAAACAAAACACACACACACACACAAAAAACCCAACACACACACACACAAAAAAAAACAAACAAAAAAACCAACACCACCACCCAAACACATGTGGGAGGAACAGAATGGATTGTAGACTGAAGCACTGGACTACTTAGAATAAAATGCACCAAGAATTGTAGGGGGAAAAAGAAAAAGAAGGAAGATCACAAACTGAGAATGCCCACTGAATGGAAAAGCTCATTGGATCCGTGCACTCCTGAAGCTCATTCTCATGAAGAGCAGAGGCTGGAGGAAACCAGCTGTCAGCGGGCAGGACTTTTGCTCCTGGCAGAAAGCAAGAGAAATAAAAGGCATCTAAATGACTTTTAATGAGGTACTCCAAAGTCAGTAAAAAGTTTTTGATGGTGTTCAAAGTTCACTTTCTGCTCATTTTCATTACTGTTGTGTTATTCTCAGTACTGTTGTGCAATCCATTTATTAAGTAATCTAGATGGGGATAAAGTGTTCTAGCATAATGTAATCAATAATGTAATCAATTCAAATAAATTGATTAAGTAGTTTAATTTTATCTCACCATACTCTCTTCCAGTTAACACCAGGATGGCTGCTCTGTGAGCCTACAGAAACAGGGGGGGTGTGTGCAATATACTTGCTCACAGGATTTCTTCTCCACAAAATTATTGTAATCCAGTTAGGAATAACCACAAAAGATGCATAACTAAAATATTTCAGCATGTAAAAAAGTAAAAACTTTTTAAAACAGTAGTAGCTTCAGTACAAAATTGCAAATGTATGTAGCAAAAAAAAAAAAAAAAAAAAAAAAGAGGTGCCTGTTGCTGAAATTAAAAGTCTATTTAAAAGCAGTTCAAACATATCACAAACTTTTTAAAGTACATCTCTGAATGAACTGAAGATTACGGGCTTGCACGAGGGTAACTAGGCAGTTGATTTAGGCCTGACCAGCATTAAAAAAAAAAAACAAAACATGTGCACTGGCTTAAATAAATACATTTTAAACATGATAATGATAAACTCTATTTACTCAGTTACTGAAATTTACCTACAGAAAATAATCTTGAATTACAAGGCATAGAGTTAATTGCTGCCTGCAAGTCAAGCCCACACTAAAGGCCGACTACTAAAGCAAAGACAGAACGTGGTGAGTAGAAGTTACCTGACTGAAATACTCCTACACCCTCACAGCCTGCAGGACACTGCAGTAGGAGCCACATCTGGAACAGCACTTCTTCTACAAGTGCAAAAGATGCAAAGACACTCCAGGCAATGGCACTTGGTGAAGAAAAATATGCAGAGTCTCTAGGCTTCTGCAAACATCATGCATAATGGGTGTTTTGGTATTGCCTGCAATCAGGCAATGTTTGGAACTCAGTGTTGGTTCACGAGCCACATATACCAGTATTTGGATTAACTGCAGTTTATAGTCTATGGGGTTGCCGTTTGCTAAAGCAGTACCAGTACGAGCATACCTCAGATATACAAAAATTGCAGTTAGTGTCAGCATCAGTTACACCAGCTGAAGAAAGGCACATCCTCTTCAAAGAGGGGAATTAGGGCACAAATACGAATATTTCTATCCACTTGGTATTTTTGCCCATATCACATAAAGCAAGGTCAAATTACAAGTTCCCTAACAACCTTGTTGATGTATTTTCTCTTAACTTGCTAAAATGCGGCTTTTTTCTGCCCAGGGTAGTTTTGCATGTGTAGGAACCACAAGAAAGCAAGTTCTGAATTACCAATTGAGGCTGCATCCGGACAAAGACAGCACTGTCAACTTCAGACAACAAAGCCCAGTCCAGCACCATTGGTTTCACACAAAGTATCTTTGAAGCATGCTGCTTTCATACCACGAAGCTGTAAGGTTAAGTCTAAGGAGGTTTCATGCGCTCACTCCTCAGCTGGTCCCGGAATCACACATAAAGAACAGTGCACATCCTGAAAATAAAAGTCAGCTGCCACTCACTAGAGCTGCTAAAGAAAGTTAAAAAGTATGTAAATAGAACTTCAGTTAAAAGAGTTTATAATAACTGATCACCTAGTAGAGAGGAGAAAACTGCCCAGGTTAACCCTTCCAGGGACTGGCTAACCATTACAAATTTAACTGAAACAATCACTGAGTTGCCAGGAAGAAACGAGGATTCCTGGTTCCTCTAAATAGAACCTCCAAATTTTCTGTCAGTGTTCTCCCAGAAAAACGACATAGGAATTTGCTGTAAAAATCTCAGGTGGTGGCCCCAAGAACATTAAGAAGTGAAGCAATGAATTTCTCAAGAGCAAACAGGCTGCTATCAAGTCTCTGGGATTCATCAAAGGGATCACACTGAAAATCTCCTTTTGATAAGTGTCATTCCAACTACCTCAGTCAGTCCGAGAAGGTAACTGTTAACTTTACGCTCAGGGTGCAAAGTCTCTTTGGAGAGTGAAATAAAAACTCAGTTTAGAAGATTATGGAAGACTTGTATCTAAACTACTCTTCCACCTCTCCAATTCAAAAGTATGAAAATCACTTATTTGAGTGAGTCATCATTATCCTAAGTTCCTTACGTTAGGAGAAATCAGCTCCTGCTTCTATTAATAAAATCATTGCAGGTCTTCCCTGGGTCTTGCTCTTTGCATTAAACATGCCTTATGCTAACTCTTCATATAAACGATCACAGTTCACTATAAGGTGAATCTCAATATTATTTCAGGCATTTTTGCATGTAAACAAATTGTTTTCAAGCTTTAAATTGACAAAGTAAAACAACTGGACAGCCAGACTTCTGTTTGTAAAACAAATTCAATCAGTAAATAAGGGATGGGAAAAGCAGCAGCTATGCTTAAAGCAGAGTTATCAGAATTTGTGCTTTTCAGCAAATCTAGTAACTGATGGCTATCTAGCAAAGAAGTCTGGCTTCAGAGAAGTCCTTTCTTTTATTTTTCTCCACTAAATAAGGACAGAAGCCAAGTGATCCCTGGAGAAGCTGGAGACTGGAACTTCAGAAATAAAGTAGATATTTGACCTCTCAGTTGGAAAAAACTGTTGTTTCAGTTTCCCTGAAGCAGTAAGACTGCAAGAATATTCGTTGCATAAAACCATTTCTCCTTAGAGCTGTTAGTGCAAGATGCAATTCTTCAATTTAACTCATCAAAGAGCCCTCCAAGATTCCAGTCAATATTCAACTTCGAACATCCATCAGCCAAGGTAACTACAGTAAGACACATTTTCTTGTGTTCTTCTTTGTCACAGGATACAGAACTGCACGCACAGCTTCAGCAAACACCTCCCGAACACCCTCCTGATTCAACGCTGAGCACTCCAAATATTTGACTGCTCCAATTTGTTTGGCCAGCGAAGTCCCCTGCTGCGGGGTAGTGGGAGCCAAGCTTTGCTCTTTCAACTTTTTAACTGTTTCCAGGTCATTTCTCAAGTCTCTCTTCGTGCCCACCAAAAGAATGGGAACATTTGGACAGTGGTGAGAAACTTCAGGATGCCATTTGTGCCTCACATTTGCATAGGAAGAGGGGCTACCGATGGAGAAACAGATGACGAATACATTGGTTTGAGGATACGAGAGCGTGCGCAGGCGGTCATATTCCTCCTGGCCTGCAGTGTCCCAGAGATTCAGGCTAACTGTCCGGCCATCAACAGTCATTTGGGCACTGTAGTTGTCAAACACAGTAGGGATGTACTCTTCTGGGAAGGCATTGGTGGTATAGCTGATGAGAAGACAAGTTTTTCCCACAGCGCCATCTCCAACAACTACGCACTTTATAGTCTGCATTCTTTACCGAGAAACAAAGTCCTGCACAAAGCAAGAAAAAAAAGTTAGGAAAAGCACACTCAATGATAGTAATTTGCTAAAGCTTATCTTTAAAGTGTTTTTAATATTGCTAACAATTTCTTATCACAGCTAGACACTCAGTGTCTCAGAAGCCATTATGAAGAGCTCACAGGCTAGGAAGACAATAGTGAAATGGAGATGCAATGAGTTGAAAGCTCAGTGACAACTGGCGGCATTCCAAGCATGTAAGTACAAATTAGCCAAATTCCCACAGTCTTGCTTTACTGCCAGACAGTTTCCCACAGGCAAAGGGACAAGTCCTTAGAGGTACCTGCAAGCGGAAAGGGATCGTGACCTCAGACCTCGTAACAAGATACTCTGTCATTTGTAGGTTCACACCCCCCCCCCCCTCTGTACACACACCCACTCCAAGATTCACACTTCTTGTCTACATAGTCCACGGCCTAAACAGCTTACCACAAAGAAAGGTCCAAAAATTATATAATAAACCAAGATACCCATTGCTGGGCTGCACTGCTACTGTTTACTATAATAATTCACTCAACTCTGGATCCATCAGACCTCAAGAAACTGCATTATTTAGAGGACACCAGATAAAAGGTTCAGAAAGTAGCACATACAAGAAAAGCTGTCCTTTGAAATATAACTAGCCATAGCACCCAGATTAGAACACAAAGAATTTTTCTAAAGAAGCCAAGAACAGATTATTCTCACTAATCAGTGACAGAACAAGCAGGACTTAATAAGCTTGAGCTACAATAAAGAAAGCTTATACGGAGCATTAGAAAAATACATGCTCTAAAAGACCAGCAAACAGCCTTCCTAGGCAGTCTGGGGAATTGTTACAGGAGACATTTGACACTTAGAGGCTTCCCTATCCCTTTCCTGATATGTGAAGAGTAGGTTTGATAATCAAATGGATATAGCCTAAAACTCAATTCATTCTAAACTTTCATCACGTGAACAGCAGGAACTTTGAAAATAGCATGGAACAACTACAAGCAGTCATTTGTTGTACATTTGTTGTATGCTGGAGCTTCCACTGCTAGCCTGAACAAGAAGGAACTTGCATCTGCCTTCTCACCCAAATGCCTTCGGGGTACTATCAGTAATCCTCAACTTGCAACCAGCAGCAAATACATTACTTCAAACAGAAGACACAAATAGTGGGAGGAACTATATTGCATATTCCAGAAAGATCACAGCTCTGACACCATCAAAATAGCAAAGGGAACATATGAAAATGAACAATAGTGAAGTACTTCACTTATAAAAGTCATGAAACCCCCTGCCTCCAACTTCCTCTTCAAGACCATCCAAACAAATCAACAACTCATTACCATTTAAGTCTCAGCTTTGTCCTTTTTGACAAAGTCTTCATCTGTATCCACATACTGGCACATCTTCCCACTGGGAGCACACATGATTCTTCTGTACTAAGTGAAAACAGACTACCTTAAGCTTTGGCACAAAGCTGCAACAGGCAACTCGAGTGATACTGACTGTGGTCACTACAACATACAGTGCTTAAAGAAGTATCAATGTATGTACACACGCACATTGAAAACCAATGAGTGGCGGGAAGCAGCACAGAAACCTTGCTCCAGAAAGACCCAGCAGGACATTGGAGGGGAAGAATTTGGAGGAAAACAAGCAGGAGGAAGATGCAGAAGCAGTTTATCCTTTTTGAAAATGGCAGGAGTTACATTTCTAAAGCAACATGAATCACCTGAAATGAAATCTGGCAAGCACTTTTGAGCTTTGGCAGAAAAGCATATATGTGAGTTTCATCATACATCAAAAAAATCAGTCATCCCATTTCAAGGCTCCAGTCAAATGTAGAGAGAGATGTGTATGCAACTGCATATTATAAAGGTAATCAGTAAAATTAAGAACAGCACTGACCAGCAAAAGCTGACAGCAGGACTGCATATATTATTCCAGAACAGTTGCACCAAGATTTTCATTTAACAGGGCTGGGGAGGGAGAAAAAAAATAGGTAAGTTCTGTCAAATTAGAGGCTTAGAAACATTTCTTGCATTTTGCAAACCCCAAAGTTGAAACCCCTTTTAATATAAAAGTACTTAAAACATTACAAATTAAACATTTTTAGCATTATATTATTAATAGAGGTTGAACACTGTTACTGGCAGCATACAATACAACATAATATTTCTGAACACAAAGGGTGTAAGTGCTACAAGCAAACAGTGACAGAAGAGTGGATGTATTTTAATACCATAACACTATTCTACCTGAAGATGCAACCGTAACCATCCTAGTCTCTCCTGCTGCTCTCCCTGTAGGGTAGATCACTACCTGCTTTGAGACACTGCCACGCTCTCTCCAGCAGCAAGGCTGCCTTCAGACATTTCCAAACCCTGTTTCCCCTTCCCACCCAGGTAGCACGCTACCTCCTCAGCTGTGACCACACACTGAAAAAAGGTGGAGTTGTTTCATCCAGTTTACCGAGTAGTACCACAATCAACTGTGTTGGTACAACCAAGCCAGTGGTACCATATGGTGGGAATGAATCACAGGGGAGGAACACCATATGCTGCTATTGCTGCCAAAGTATCACTGGACTGCAGCACAGAGAGCAGGTTTTAAAGCTTATTCCTGCGCTTACTTCAAACCACTGAAGTACTAGAAGATGCTGTGCCAGAAACCTTATTGGTGACCGACAATTCCAGAGCAAAAGTTTTTTTCCAAATGAACTACGTATGCAACAGGCCATTATTTTGATCAGACAATAACAAGTGACATCACAGAGAGGGCAGAACTAAGTCAGTTGGATACATGCAATAAAAACTCAACTATAGCAACAAAAGTCTCATGGAGAACAAGATACACAAAGCCTTTTACATGCCCAGTTCCTAGTTTCTAAAATAAACAAATTGGAGAGACTTGGAAACAGATCTCTCTCTAGAACGCAAACCAGGAGCTCCCCCAAGAGCTTACACCTCTATGCATTTCTGTCCAGAGCTTTTCACAGAAAGACATGGTATCCCAGAATTGCACCCCTACCTGCACACACCAGGCACTCATATCTAGAGAGTCATCACACCAATACTGTAAGACAATTCAGGCAGTTTCATATATTGGTAAACTACAAAGCCACGTGTATCCCATACCATCAGCAGCTAAAACAGCTTGATTCAACCTGATTTAAAATTTCTAATGGAAGTGTGTTACCCAAAGATTATTTTGTTGGGGCTTTATATAAGAGGTCATTAGAGCTTTCAATTCGGAGAACAGTAGTAAGGTAACAAAAAAGCCTGGAACATGAATGCTCTTTCACAGCATTAATATCTTGAATTACCTGACTAAGGCTTGGATTTTAGTAGAGCAACATTTGCAATAGGAAATAACTCCATGCAAACATGCTGAAGCATCAGGCTAAGTATGAACTACACCAATACAATTAAAGAGCTTGTACGCTTTTAAGTATGCTTCTCTGCAGGGCTCTTTTAAAGTAGGTTGTCTTAGCTGAAAAGAGTCATGTGTGGCATATGCAATACAGAAAAACAAACACACACCAGGATACACATGATTTAGTACTGAAACACAAAATTTAGAGAAATTAATTAAAAAAAAAAGGTAGGAAGAAGCTCTTACACTCCAGAAACATATATGTTGTGAGCAGGTGTAGTTTGGTTAAAGATTTACATATGGAAGACAAAGTTTTTTTTAATTTAAGCCACAACCAAGCAAACAATATTACCTCTGTCAGGCCTTTTCTATTAAATCCACATATCGCTTCATTCAAAATGTATAAAGTCTCTATTTATTTTTTCTTGTAAACAATTTGCCTAGCAATAAAACTCTCATAAGATGGCAAGAAGCTGGGGTTCAAATTTGCATGGAAAATTCTTTTTATTTCTCAAGCATCCTTGAACTTGGCACTGCATGCTATTTGAATATAAATATATGCTGAAAAAAAACATACTCTGAAAACAAAATTACCAACAAACATTACCAAGAGCAGGAAAATTGGTTTCACATTTGTTTGGGGTATTTTTGGTGAGCTTCAAAAGAATTTTTGGGGAAAACTTTAGAGAGAAAAACTCCACGTAGAACAGGTAACATGAACTGAAAAAGAGAAAAATACAGATTAACACATCAACACATCAAAAACAAGACTTAGAATTTAGAAACAGAAAGCTGGACACAAGCTTCAAAGCCAAGTTTAAAGGTTACTGGGCAAGAGAAAGGAGTGAACAAAGTAGTGAGAGGTAATTCGGGTTGCTTAGTCCTGCCAGAGAAAGGACTTTCTTTACAGTTAAGGTGGAAGATTGTCAGAACATGAAGAGTTCTAGCAGTTACAGCAGAATGGGAATAATTTTCAGAGAACAAAAAAAAAACCCAAACCCAGAAGCCCCCAAAAGAAGTGTTGCGCAAAAATACGTAGATGAGAGTTATTTCTATCTTGTCCATCAGTGCCTTTGAATCAGAAAACTGGCATTTCTTTTTGGGTTAGTTTCCTTCTCAGAAGATGCTGCAAAGTCTGCCTTCGCTGCCTGTACACCTGGCACTTCCTTTGGAATGTGCAAGATTTCAATCTACGTGTCAAGACATCATCTGGAGAGCTGCTCCCGTTCTGACCTAATTACATATTTTCTGGTATCATTAACAGCTTGCTCTCCTGTAATCCAGCTGGACATTTGCTGGGGAAATTCACTATTTGGATTCCAATCCCCCTCCCCACAAAGCTATCATAAGTGAAATCACAGAATAACTTCATATTGCATCAAAATTTTTTTGTTTTGAGAGAAGAAACTTCTAGATCTTCCCTTTAATACTTGTGAAGGAAAGTTCCCTGTCTGCTCAGAGAAGGGAGAAAACAGTGACAGAAAACAGAGAGGAAACATGAACATGAATTCTTCTGGGGCTTTCTAGATTTATGCTTTTTATACTTCCTGCACTTCGGAAAATTCTTGGCAGAGGAACTACTTCTTAGCAGGATATATCTCTGCCCTTGCTACATTAACACCAGATGCCTCTTTGTTAGGTGGATTTTAGCTTTGATATTGCTCTTTGATAACCTCATTTTCACAGAGTTTGTCAAGTCTTCCATATCTCTCTTTCCAGTTTGGATAGGGCCCCATTTTGGCCAAAAATGAGCAGAAAACACACCAGGAGTTCAGCCGAAATCACCTGTACTGAGCTGTGTCGTTCTGTTCAGCCACCACCTTTGATCAATCCCTCCCTGTTTTGCAGGCTCAGAAGTTTGATACTGCTTTATCACAAGCAAGCAGAAGTCGAAGTTAAGAAATCTAAACGACTTAATTGCTCATCTTTCAGTAACAAAAACTAGATTAGAGATGATTCACTCTGTCTGCCTGACACGTGAAGTTGGGCAGAAACTTTCAACAATGAATTGGGTGGATAAGGCAGTTCTAAGTATATCCTACCATCCTCACCCATGCAGAGGAGTTAAAAGATTTTTTCATGTGTGCAGCTTTACCACCAGACCTGACAGGGAAGAGAAGGGGGCTCTCAGCAATTTAATCAAGACTGTGTTACTATTCCACAACAGCTCAGCTTACTCGCCATTGTTTTAGGCAAGCGCCAAATGAACGGACAAGTGCCAGACTTTCATAATGCGTGCCAAGAAAGAGTAAAAAAGTTAAATAGGAGACCTCATCCCTAATACCCTTCAGCAATGAATGACCTACTCTCAGTGACTCTCAGGACTTCTCAGCGCCTTTCAAAGTTTTCACACCGCTTTCTGTCCTGCCATTTACCTGCAAGAGAAACAAAACACACGGCAACAGCCTGAGTGGCAGCAGAGGGGGGGGAAAAATCAACAAGCCAAGCCAGATTTCAGCAACACAGCAGAACCACGACCCAGAGCTCCACATGAACAGCAGAATCGAGGAAGCTTGCTTTCTGCAGAGGTCGGCCTGGAGGTTCAGCTCCCATGGGCATATTACTGATGCCTAACAAGAGTACAATTCTCACTGGTTGTTTCCTCAGTGTGAATGCTAGAAAGGCCTTACCCCTTTTGGCACAAAAAGTTGTTTCAAAGAAATAAAAGAAACCACCCAAAACCTTTCATATAATGTTTTTAAAATGTCTACCCCTGTCAAATTAGGCTGAAATTAGTTTATCGATTTAAAGATTTTTTTTGCAGGGATGAAACACACATAAGCTTCACCATGTAAGCAGTATTTCTTAGGGAACCACAGTGAAAACAAAGTGGTCTGCATGAGGTATTTGGGCACCTCAACCACACAAACCTCAGTGCATCAACACTTGCTACAGGCACTCATACTCCAAATTTTATAGGAGAGTAACGATATTAGTGACCAAATATCAATGACCTTAAATTCTATGAATCCAAGATTATGTTTATTGGATAATAAATATTTCCAAAGGGCATTAGAAACAAGCTAGTGAAACAGCTGCACAGCTGTGAAATAACACTACACCAAGGTGCAGCTGCACAGTCATACAGGAACTAAAAACCAGGACTTCAGTAGATATCTGAATCCCCAGTATATGAATGTGACATGTATCCTGCCATAATCAAAAGCTGCAGAGTATTAAACTTGATTTTCCTCCTGCAACCACATGCAGAAGCATGGATTCATCAAGATGGGTACCCTTCACAATTTATTTGAACACAAGCGACCCTGATGTGCTTCGAGGGTRAGCACAGTAAAGGTGTAAGACTAGGAGCTGGGACTGCAGGGTTCTGTACCCAGGTCCACTACACACCTCCTGGGTGATACAAGCAACTTGCAGAGGTCCTGGGTATCACAGTCAGTTCATAAGAAGTGAGTAACATATGTCCTTCCTACCTTTTACAGATTCTGGCAAGGCCTTATTCATTACTGTGGCTAAAAGAAAAAAAGACAGTACCTCAGACATGAGGTTCTGTGAAGAGGCGCATTAAGCACATTGCAGGATAAATGATAAATCCAGGTAAAGCATCCCTGATTCCTATTTGAGGTGGGAAAAAAAACCTGTTAGTCTATCTTTCTATCATATTTTGTCACCTGGCATTCATTGGCACTCTAAACACTCTTTATTTTTAAGAAAAGTTCTAACAAAGCCACTGTTGTATTTGAAGGGCAATGTGTATACCGGGAAAATCTAGGCTTTTTCCTCAAGAAAAAAGCCCACACACGCTTTTCATTCTCTTTGATTTCTCCTCCTCCGCCCCCAAATTTCACTGGGGGGTTAAAAAAAAAACAAAACCAAAACCAAACAAAAAACAACAAACTACAAACCACACACAAAAAATGCACTGGGTCAATCAATAACAGTTTTCAAACATGTCTTTAAACAGTTTTGATATGATTAAAACACAAGTTAAAGCACACGCTCAGTGTGTATTGTATCATGGCTTGTGCGCTACAATATTGCAATATTTCCCAGTCTCATTTGCATCAAGTATTGCAGTTCTAAAAAGTGAGCAGAAGTTACCAGTAGCAAGGAGTCCCTCAGCAGTCTATCAGATTTACACATACAGGCATGCGAAAGTAAAGCAAACAAACAAACAAAACCACCTCCTTTTAAAGGTATGGATCTTTACATGATACCAAATTGTGTGAAAACACTTTGGACTCCAAAAGAATCACAGCCTCATCATGTAAGCAAATCAAACTGCATATTCAGTTTCCTCCTCCTAATTGCAAACCACGTATTTCATTGTTTTTCCAAGATCTCTGTAAAGTTCCTTCTAAGAAGAACATTTAAAAGCTTTTTTTTTAATGGAAATAGTAAGCTAAAATGCCAAATATGTCTCATAAGCTTAAGTTCCCTATAGAAAAACTTGTGTGCAGCTGAACACTGGCAAACTGGCCAAACAGAGCCTCCATGCTATGTATTTTAAATTTGACACATAAGAGAAAGGAAGCTTTTTAAAATCAAAAAATAAACTTGGGACAAAGAGCACACAGCTAAAGATGCTGGCACAAGGAGCACCACACTCCAGTGCAGGACACATTGCAAGCAGAGGGTTAACATAAAGAACAAAAGCATTTAAAGCTTTTTTTATAACTCAGAGTAAATATGATGGGAATCACAAGTGTTTATAAAGAGTAAACAGATACTGACTATTCATTGGTTCTTTCAAAAAAAAAAAAAAGAACAAAGGGACATCAAATTACATCAGAAAGAGGGAGGTTCAGAACAAATAAAAGGTAGCATTGCTTCTCAGGGTTTGAGGTTAAGCTAGGAATTCCTCAGTACAGGATCTTACAAATACTGAAAGTTTATAGTTAGACTTATGAAAGAGAGCTCTGTAGCAGCTGCTAAATGCGACAATACCTGTGACTCCTGAAACCCCTCAGCACTCAGAATATTTTAGGTCACTACCTTGCTCTACTCTTCCTGAGACAACAATTTGGCAGTTTTTAGAGAGCAGATCAAATACAACTACTCTTAACGTATCCCTGTTAAGGAAAATCCACTCTCAGCACTGAAACGAGACCTTTAGAAAAGGCTAACTCATCATATACCAACCTTTTATTATATCTGCTGGGAGTGGAGGTCGCGTTAAATTTGTCACGGTACTCCTAATGTGGACTAGCATCAGCCTGACTTCAGAACAGCCTAGCCCCAACCTTCGGACACTGCGGAAGAGGGAAGAGCAGGACCTGCCCACGGGGCCGTTCCCGGTTCCCACACATCCCTGAGCGAGAAATGGGACCAGAGAAAATCTTGTTCCAAAACATCTCCCTTCCTCTACGCCTCCAGCATCTCCTCCACATTCACCTCCACAAACACCGCCGAGTCCAGAAACCGGGACCTGCATCCCATCTCCCGCAACCTCTGGAAACTAAGAAAACAACACGCCCCGCGGCTGTGGGGTTGATTACCTCGCCGTTCCCTCCTCCGGAGCCGGCTGCTTCCCCAGTGGGGCAGGTGCCGAGGAGCCGCGGGCAGCGGCGCGAACAGCTTCCCCCAGGAAGGAAACCGCGACCGCCGCAGCTCCCAGGCCGGGAGAGGCCGGCGCCGGCCCCGGGCCGCCGCCCCACTGACAGCGAGGGTGGCGGCGGCCGGACGCGGAGGATCTTCCTCCCCAGCGCGCCGCCTGCCCTGGCCTCCGCCCGCGCCACCGCCCGGCGGCAACGCTGAGAAGAAACACCCGTAGATACGCGGGGTGCCCGGGGCCAGGGGCCCGTGGAGGCCGCTCCCCCGCCGCCGGGCCCGCGGCCACCGCACCTCAGTTCACCTCACGGCCCCCCAGGGCCCACCGCGGGCCGCGCCACCGCACGCGGG
>JAYKAV010002891.1:617150-647663 GCA_035582835.1 Phoebastria nigripes | reverse complement strand
CACCGCGCGCAGGCGCCCTCTGCCCCGCCGCCGCCGCTGGAGGGCCCGCCAGGTGGCGCCGCGGCAGGAGGGCGCCGCCGTGGAGCTGCGCGGCCCTTCCCGGCGCAGGGAGCGGCGGGGCCGGCGGGATGGGGACAGGCCCTGGGCGGAGCGGACGGCGGCCTGCAGGCCCTGCCCGCTCCTGCTTCGGGTTTTAATACCTGAATATTTTAGTACAGTCGGCAAATGGTGTGTGTCACCCGCCGCCCCACTTCCCAGTGCTGGGAGGTGTTACACAGCGAAACCCCCCTCGGGGATCCCCCACCTCCGCAGCCTCCTTGTCTCCCGTGGTTTGGTCAGTATTGACCTCTCGCACCCGGGCAGTTTCATGCCTATAAAGGTCTTTGCAGAGGAAGATGTCAAGTCCCCACTGGAGCCGCAGGCAGCGATGACATTTCCCTCGTGCCCACAGTCGCCATCTCCTTCGTAACACTTCCGGGGCCCAGCTCCCCTTCCCTGCTGCAGAGGGGGTGAGGTGGCGTGGAGGGGTTAAGCTCAGCTCACCCTGCTGGCCTGGGGCTCTGCACCCCCCCCCAGAAATGCCAGGAGACCTGGCACAGGCACAGGCTGCCTGAGGTGCAGACAAGGAGGCTCCTCCCGTCGTCCTGTGCTGGCTGGCACAGGAGAGGGAGAGACACATGGCAGGGTTCAGCCCGCTGACGTTTCTTAAGCGCCTATCAGGAATTTCAGAGTATAACCTTTGCTCTGGGTTTTTATTACTTGCCCCTTCTGACCAGGGGAGAGGGCGTGCTGCAGCCTGCACGTGGCTCTGGGCTGGGTCTGCTCCTCTGGAGCTGGTGCCAAGGTCCCCGGCAGCTCAGGAGCTGGCACTGCTCAGCTGCTGAAGCACTTGACTGTCAATTGCTCCATGTTCCCATCTCCAGTTCCTTGTCTTCCTCCTCCGACCAGCTCAAGCTGTCATCTGAGTCCTCCCCCTGCACTGCCCCCGGCTCCTCTGCGTTGGCAACCTCCTTCTGGCCACGGGAGTGCGACCTGCTTTGGGGGACCTCCAGCCTGGCCCAGGAGCCAGGGCTGGCTTTACGAAGCGTGATCTCCACCTTGGTAGGGACCATGCTCACAAAGCTCTTCTCTATTTCAATGACCTAGAGAGAGGGAAAGGTGCAGCGAGCTGGGCAGGGGAGGGCAGGCAGCACACGCTCATCCTTCCTCTTACTGGCACAGACCTGCCAGAGGAGAAGAGAGGAGAGGTCTCCTCTCCTCATGTGCCAGGAGACAGAGCAGGATGAAACCTGGGCTCCAGCTGAGCTTCACAGTGTTACATCTAAGCAGCACCGCTGGTGCTGGTACAGAGCTCAGGAGAGCTCAGCTAGCTGCAGCCACGTGCACGGCTGCAGTACAGCCCTCTCCCCACGGCAGTGAACTGCGCTGAGACACAGGCATACCCACACCTGGCAGCACGCTCTGCTGCCTGCAGGCAGCATGCACCAGAAATAAAGGCAAGAAATGCACATGCAAATTCCTGAGTCTCACTGCTCCTCCCCAGCCAGCAAGCAGCCCAGAAACCAGAGAGCGAGTCTCTCCCCTCACACCGCTGCCTGCCCACAGGCACAGCAGGATTGCAGGGGGAGACAGGGACCTGCTGGGCCGAAGACCCTTTGGGGCAGTCTGGGACCAAACCCAGAACACCTACAGAGCAGGCAGCGACGTCCAGCTCTGCTCTTAGTCCAGGATGGATCAGTGCAGCCACTGGCAGCCTCTGAAACAGCCCTCCTCACAATCCCTAAGGCATTTCCTAGCAGAGATGGCTATAAATGCCGGTACCTGGGCAACCTAGCTCCCAGATGATCCCAACAAAAGCAAGCCAGCGCTGTGGCAGCGTTTAAAAGAGAGTAACCAGGGTGCTTCAGGTAGTGCAGAGCAGTCAGACGGGCACTGAGCCCAGGCACAGTCCTGGCATAGCTCCCAAGGGTTGCTACCACTATGGGATCAATAGAGAAAAACCTGATTTCCCCATCAGCCTTTGCTGCTATAGGAAAGTGGAGCTCTGGAGATAAACATGTCCTCTCTGCTGCGACAGCCATGGTGGACCTGTGTTCTCCGCAAGGCTTTGAGAGCTGGCAATGAATCACACCAAAGGAGGGACTATGAAATGGCTGTTTGTTCCACAGATGTGCCAGGCGGGGAAGAGACGGCGTCCAGGGGGCCACAGCATTTCTATGCAATAATACAGTCAAAGTCTGCCTCATGCTCCATGCATAGGAAGGAGTGTGCAGAAATTGCAGCAACAACCATTTTGCTGCTTTTTCAAAAGTCTGAGAATCCTGACTACGCAGAGAGTAATTTTCTTTACTGGGAGCCTGTGTTTGGGCCTGCAAATGCTTCTCCCAGACCACAGGCTGCCTTGCACAGGCTGCCTTGCAGCATTGCAGCAGAGCCCCATGCAGACTGCTGGAATAGGGAAATCAAAGTAAACAGGATCTTACCCCCCAGAGATCCAGTTCTGCCTGGAAAATCTTATTCCCTTCAAAGATGATGTGAACCTCAAGCTGAAAGATCAACAGAAAATTGTCTGAGTGGGTAGCACAGCACTGCCAGAGCTCTTCCCCCAGACAGTGCAGCTGCCTTCCAGCACCGTAACACATCCCATGTCCTGGCTCCGGTGTAACAGTTTGGCGATCCCCTCGGCACCTGGGAGCATTTCACCCCCTTCAGAGCATGCCAGGTTCACCTCTGCCACCAGTCAAGGGATTTAAGGCCAGCAAAGCCACCCGCTGAGGCTGAAAGCCACTGAGCCAGAGTGGCCAGGCAGATGCTGCTGCAGCAGCGAAGCCACTGGGCTCTCAGCTTGGGGACACAGGTCGGCAGTGCCAACCCCAGCTGCAGCAACAGACCAAACAGGCCATCAAAGAGCGCCAGACACCCGGCCGGCTTCTGGCTGTTGGCTCATCAAAATCAGATGCCATGAAAGCATGCATCCCCAGCCCAGCTCTGCCAGCCCCACTCACCACAGTGCGGTTGGCTTTCACGCTGCTGAGGGCGGGCAGGGGGTTCTTGGCATAGACCGTCACCACCACCTGGCTGCTGGTTTGGTGCCAGTCCTGCCGGCACGACACAGCCTTCTTGTCCTGCCAGGGAGAGGAACCCATCACGGCACGGTGTCTAGCCCAAGCACACCCCAAACAGAGGGGATGTCTGTGCCAGAGGATGCCCTTTGCACATCTCCTTCGCAGAGTGTTGGCTGAGGTAGGCATCAGCTAAGCAAGATCAAACCCTGCCTTTCATGCAGGTTTTTGAGGGGAGGTGGTTCATGTGAAGGTGGGCAGCCCCTGTCAGGCTGTCCCATGCAACATGGGACATCTGCGCTGTGCTTGGGGTTGCTCCAGAAGGTTGTGTTAAGATGAGAGACATCCCCTTCTGTTCCAGAGTCACTCTGCTGTGCCCAAGCTCATAGGCAGTGTGCACAGTCAGGAAGCTCAGTCTGGAGGGAAGTGCAGGGGCTGTTGCTGGACATGGATCATGCCACCGTGATAAATTTGGGAGACAGATGAGCCCCAACTGGCCACGTTTCACCTTTCTCCCACAGGACCCCCACCTCGTCTGTGCCACAGGCAGCTTTGGCCCCACCAGGCATTTCTGAGCATCACCAGGAAACAGACCGCCCGCAGCCCTCAGCATTGCCAGCCAAAGAAACGCCCCAGGAGGAATCCCAGCCCCAAAYTCAGGTGACAATTAGCACAAAGCATCTGCATAACAACATCACAGTTCATTCACTGCAGCTTCCTTTACATCCACTATATGTTTTCCATTCCAGGACAAAGAACAGACTGGGCTCTGAGGGGGTTGCTGACTCAGAGAAACATGATGCACTTTCAGGGATATCCTGGGCTGCTTTGGTGCAACTTTCCCAGCTCAAGCCTGTTTCCAGCCAAGAGCTTTCCTGGGGAAACTTACATACACACACACAATATTGGGAATTGGGATCTTCTCCCCATTGCCCTGCCACAACACCATGTCGCTGTGTCCATGAGGTCCCTCCTGGGAAGCAGTTGCAGAGGGAAAGTTCATTAAAACCAAATTCAGTCATCTGCAGTCATCTGTCAAAACTTCTGGGGGTTTTTTGCAGGGCTTTTCCCATGCTCAACTGCCTGTGCTTGTGCGGCAGCCTGCAGCACTGGCTACACCATGCCCGGGGCCAGCTCCTGCCTCGTTCAGCTTCCTATTGCACATCTGCCCRTTGGGTGTGAGAGCTGACACGTTTTGTGAATGCAGGAGCACCATTTTAAACAGCAGATGGGTGAATATTAGGCATTCAAACCCTGCGCAGTCATCTGTCAGCAATTATGAAAATTAAGAGAATTAAATGTAGAAACCCATGTGAATGCAGAGCAAGGGAAGGAGCACTCCTCAGGTGCCAGTAACAGCACTTTGCTCACACGAGTCACCCCCACTGAGAGCCCCCTTACCCCCTTCCCCGTCCAGCAGTGCCGCCCACTGCTGCAGCCCAGCTGCTCCAGGAAGGTGCTGAAGTCCGTAGTTTTGACTCCGCAGCAGCTCCAGTACTTCATCCTGGGGAGAGTGGGGTGACCTGAGTGGGGAGCGCCCACGGGAGCAGGAGAGAGGATCACAGCGGGCTTCAGTGTGGTGAGGGAACGGGGCTCGGAACCAGCAGCTCCCCCTGCCCACCTGTCACCCAGGGGGGTGTCACCTGCAACTGCACCAGCCGTGCTGCTGAGGCCACACAACCTTGCGATGTGGCACTTTCAGCCCTCAGCAGGGTCAGTTTGCTCCTGGTAAAGGGTTGTTTCTTACCCCTCATGGAAGACAGGAACGCCAGGATGGAAAGTACAAACCTCTGTGTTGCTCTCCAGGCCCTGGTAGACCTGTGGAGTGAGCAGCAGAGGAAAGTTTTGGCTGTGCCTCTGGCACGGCATGGCATGATGCAGCCAGGCATCTGCCCATCAGTGCCCATCCCTGCACAGGGCACAGCATGATGCCCAACATCACCCTTTCACCGGGTCCAGCATCTGTGAGGACTTACTCTGGGACTATGCCCAGCTGGCAGCCCAGCACTGGTCCCTGCTCCCTGCTGGCAGTGCAGCCACCCTGGCCTTGCTGGGACCCCAGTGTCATCCCCGCAACCCTGGCAGAAGCCCTTCCGTATGCCCTCTCCCAAACACAGCCTGGTCCCAGCCCGGGGCTGAGCAGCACCAGGGCAGTGGGCAAGTTTGGACATCACAGAAACTCACTCCAAGGTGCAAGGGGCTGTTCGTCCATCCTGCCCCTTCCTCTCCTTCGCTAGGGTTAAACCACGACACCAGAGCGTGTCAGTCTCATGTCCTCATCCACCTCCCGCCTTTTGCTCCCTGCTCGCTCCCCTCTCTGCTGCTTTCCAAGCATGCCGGCCCTCCCACAGCTTGGTCCCTCTGGCACACGCCTTGAGGCAGGCAGACAGTCCTACACAAGGCGGTCTTGGCCTAGATAGAAAGTGGGCTGTGCTGCATTAATTAAATGCAGGTGGGAATTATTCCACATGCATTTTACCTATATGCCCATATCCTGAATAAGTGCTATATTTCATTGCAAGCAATTAGCAGCGGTGAAACGCAAATGTACCACCAATCCAGGAATCTGGAAGCCTCTTGCAGGAACGTGGCTGGGAGGCAACATAGGCAGTGGCTCCAGGGACGGGATGAGCAGGAGCATATGGAGCCGCTGGGCACTGCCACCTCCCACCTGCCTGGCACCGTGCCCCACACCTGGTGGCAGCTGGGAGATGAGCCCCCACACTGGAGCTGCGATGCTCCCAGCCATGCAGCGCAGACCGTGCAAAGATGGGACCCTGCCAGGTACTCACTGCCTTGCAGGCTGCGTTCTTGCAGGTGGTGCCAGCTCTCACCTGGGCAGCTGCCTCCCCTGCAAGAGCAATACAGCTTCACCCCGGGGCACACGCCACCCATGCCTGCTCCCAAACCCTCTCCCCAGCCCCACTGCCAGCTCCCCAGCTTAGCACGCACGGCCCTTGAGCACAGGCCATTGCAATGTACCTCCAAGATGCAGTTCTGTGGGTTTGCAGGTGGCTGAGCACACAGCACCCGCCATCCTGCACTGAATCTGCCATGCAAAACCCCACGCTGAACTTGCCACATGCAACCCTGCTGCTATCCATCAACTCGTCACTACCTGCACAACTGCCCTCAGGTGCCTCGTCCTTGGAGGACAGGTTCAGTTTCTCCAGTGCCTGCTCCAGAGACCTGGATACTTTAATTGGCAGCAGTTGTCTTGGCTCATCAGAGCTGGGAAACAGCAACAGCAAAGGCTGAATGGGTTTTTTTTGCAATTTAAGTGTCATTGCCTCTCCTGAGGAAGCAGCAGGGCAGGACACGTGCAGAAGAAGCAGCACAGCAGGGTGACACTGTTAGCTGAGCCCATCTCACCTTGGTCTTTCCCTCTGCATCTTCTCAGCTGATTTTGGTCCTTGGATGATGAGCTCCGCCACTGGCTTGGCCTTCGGCTCATGTGAGGTCTGCTCTTGGCTGAAAGGCTCAGGGGGCTTCTCCTTGCTGTGAAACCCCTTTGTGCATCCCTGAGCAGCAGAGGCAAGCCTGATGCCTGCTTTGCCCTCCCTAAACTGGCAGCTGCTCCCAAACCCTGCAAGTTTCCATGCTCTGGTGGCTCTGTGTCCTGCAGGGATAGGCTCTGACTCTGCACCAGGGCAGGGGCTGCGTCCGCAGGGATTCCCATGGACAAGATGGTATGGCAGCCTCACCAAGGCCGTGGCAGACAGGTCTCAGCTCTGCTGCACTCCAGCCTGGCACCTAAGGGGCAGCAAGAGTCTCCCCCATGTCTCTGGGCCTCTGCTGCCTCCTTCCCCCCTCCAGCACCGCTCAGACATTCACAGCTATACTGGCACTTGGGGCATTTGTGTTCATCCTGCAGGATCCTGGTGGGGGCTCCCAGCTCCTTCCAGCACCTTTCTCTGGGAGCGCCTGCCCCCACTTTGGGAGCAGCACCCTTGCTTGCAGGCTCCTTGGAAGCAGATAGGAAATCCCTGGCTGGCAGGGTGAAGGGGGCAGCCGTGGCACGGGATGGGAACGGGACAGGACAGGGCAGGGGCAAGGAGGAGAGGACGGAGGAGCAGCGGCTGCATTTGGGCTGGCGGGTCACTCACCTTTATGGAGAGGAACTCGGAAAAGTCTGTTGTGCGTTTCTTGCAACAAGACCAGCCCTAGGCACCGGGAGATGACAAACTGGTCAGGTGTGGGCAATCCCACTGGGCACAAGATCCCTCCCTGCAGCTGCAGCCCCGGCTCCTGCCCCACTCACCTTCAGGGCATCGTGGAAGATGGGGACGCCTGGGTGATACAGGCAGGAATCTGAAAAGGGAAAATCAGGCAGAACCTTTCAGGAGGAGCAATCCTGCCCACGAGCCACCCGTGATGCCTGGCAGCTCCTGAGCCAGCTCCTGCCAGGCGGGCTGCCTGTGCTGGGCTCAGCTTAGCCCTGCATGGCAGCTCAGGCTGTGGCATGGTGGCCGAGGCCACAGACCAGGAAAGTGACACTCATTCCCGCTCACCCCGGTGCAAGGCAGATGAGCCCACTTACCCTTGGTGTTGTGCTCAGGATCAAACCTCTGCCCGCAGCCCTTGTTGTAGCACAGCGACGCCATAGCTTGTGGTGTCCTTCACTCCTTCCACAAAAATCCCATCAATCTCATCCCTGCCTGTGATCCCCCCTCTGCTTCCCTGCAGTTTCCAGCCCAGGCGCCGGGAGGTGGCTTTGCCTATCTTTGGAGGCAGCCGGAGGAGGTGGCTGGTAACTGGAGAGCAGGCTAAAGATGGACATAGCAGCTCGGCAGCTGACGGGACCTGGCGCCCACGTTATCTCGAGAGGCATTTCTGTCCTGCCCCTGCGTCTGGCAGAGGGAATGGGCGCTGCAGGGTGGCTCTGCACCTGGGGTGGGCAGAGGACCTCCCAGCGCCTGCTGTCCCGCCAGCGTCCAGCATGGAGGCATCGGCGCCACCCCGGTGCTCACGCTTGGCTCGGGGCAAACTGTGACTCCTCTTGACCAACTGCTCTCAGTTTCTTTAGCATTTATAGAAGCAGCTGAAAGTTTCCTGCAAAAGAAGGGAAGAGACTTCCCAGAGTCCCAGGGCAAAACCTGTGCTGATGTCCCCCAGCCCCAAAAGGCATGACCATCTGCTAGACAGAGGCACCAGTGGACCAAAGCAGTGCGTGTGGCCAAGACATCCTTCGATGCAGGGTCTTGTGGAACTCAGGGATGAAATCTGTCCCCTGGAAGATCATTGTTGTCACAAAAGAGTGCAAAATGTTACGTGGGCCCCCCGTACCCAGGAGGGGTTTGCTCGGACTCCCTGCTCCCATTCTGGGACCCAAGGGTTTTACTCTACAAACAGGAAACCCTCTTGAGATCACACATTTTACTTATTTCCTACAAGCATCTAAACCAAATAGTATTTTCTTTTTGTTGTTCCTGTTTGCAGAGACAGCTGTTTCCTGGGTGCTGCCCTGACCTGCTGGAGCACACAGCACCTGGAGAACGTTTCTACTCAGGAACTGGGTTTGACATAAGCCCTTGGCACTATCAGACAGAGCAAAGGGCAGGTCCTGAAGGCAGCAGCTGCCCAGGGAGTCCGCTCAGGAGGGGAACCCACAGGGTCTGTCGTGGCTGATGTAACCCCATCCCTGTCCCATGATGTTTGTTTAACCTAGTTAATCCCCCTACAACAGCCTGCAGGATCTGCTGCCGCCCCAAGGGGATCTACCAAAGTCCAGAGTTAGGATGAACCCTTGCCGAAATTCTGGAGCTCACCAGGGAGATGACTCCAGACTCATTTCACACTGCCCTGCTGCTCCACCTCTGGCTCAGTTCTGCCATCCCCACATTGAGACACCCCAGCCAGCAGCAACATCGGGCTTTTCCTTGTCATTTCGTTAGCAAGGAAGACAGCCCCGCTGGAGGGGAGGACATGTATCACCATCACCACCAGGACTCCTTATACCTGGGTAGCCTGTGTATAAACCCACACCCAACCCAAAAGCTAGGAGGGAAACGTGAGGGCACTGGGGAACCGTCACACCAGCATGAGCCACATGGCTTCAAGCTGATACCTCCTTCAAAGGACTGCAGTACCTCAAGACACAATGAATGACCCAATGGTCCCAAAGTGGGGTAAAAAAAGGTGGGTGAAAAAATGCTGCTGGCATCCAGAGCCTATGCTCAGGTGGGAGGGATCACTTGGGACTCGGGAAGCCGGGCAGAGCCCTGTGATGGGGGAATTTGCCATCCCAGGGACTGAGCGGAGCTATAGGGTTTCAGATCTCCTTGTCCTTTCCATGAGCTGTCAGCAAGGCTGCAGCTGTCACCATCCCCATGCCAGTGAAAATCTGGAGCTCGGGTTACCTTGCATGCCTTGGAGGAAAAGCCAAGAGGATGCTGTGGCTGACCCACACACCAAGGCTTGTCACAGAGGGACCAGCAGGAAGCTGGGGGAGGCTGTGGCCAAGCAGAGCCCCCTCAGCACCCGAGGAGCAGCAGCAGGCAGCCAAGAGCAGACAGCGGCACTGCTCTGCCCTCGTTCCTCTGCTGCACCGCTGCAAATGTCTGCAGGGAACGACATGGCTCGAAAGCCAGAACCTACTGGGAACATAGCACAGTGACATATGGTAAATTGGGGTGTCCACAGCTCCTGGCCTAAGGGGAGGCTCCCAGGGAGGACAAGGTGAGGGGGTGCAGCCTGGGAGACAGACACAAGATATCCACCATGAAACAGAGATGAGCTCCAAGGGAACCACTTGGTCGGCCACAGGCAGACTCAAGGCCCTGCTAGAGCTGGTGCTTTAAAAATTAGGAAAAAGAGATGAGGTTCAGGTGATAGCAAAGAGCATGCTGGACTGCACATCCATCGTGCAGCATCTAGTTTGAAGCTGTGGCTTCTGGCAGTTGCATTTGGGCCACAGGGCTGCATTGCTGAGTCCGGCCCTCCTCTGAGGCAGAGCTCCAAGTAAAGCAGAAGTCACCGTGCGAACCAGCTGAGCAGGGACAGTCGTGACCAACACCTTTGAAACAGCTTGCAAGGAATGGGCCAGCTGAGAATTAAAAATAAAGCCTGTTTGTTTTTTGTGCACTTAATTTGATATATAACAGAACAAAAAGGACGTAGAAAAAAAGGACCAAATGATTCTCAAACCCATCTTAATGTGTTTGCCCTTGAACGATCAGGGTCAGTGTAAAACAGCTCCCCAGCATCCTGGGGAGAACATCCTGGATGCCTCTGGGAAGAGAAATCCAACTCACCCCTGACCTTTCGGTCGTTCAGGATGCCCTGTGGAGCCTGGGGTAGTGGAAAGGGAGTGCATTTCTAAAGCATGGAGTCGTTCCTCCATACAAAAGGCTGGTTAGGAGAAGGATTTTCTGCTACGTATGCTACACAAAGCTAGTAGGCAGGATTCATGTTTTAGTTATTTGGGAAATAAAACCTTCCCCATTAGAATATGCGCTGAGCAATTCTACAGCAGTAGTTCTGCCTGGCTGCTCTTCTTCTGACAGCACTGCTCAGGGGTTAGGTACCGGCTGTTGTCCAAGAAGTCTGCACTGATTGTACTCGACAGCTCAGAGGACAGGTTTGTGAAAGACCAAAAAACCATCAGAAATGGGGATGTGGGCAACCTTCATCTCTCCGTTCAGGAACACCACCCTTCTGCAGCTTGGGTTTTTACAGGGCTATTGCCCCAACACTCTGGTCTCACTGAACAATTACACCTTCAAACTTGAATCAGTTGCCCAGCTGATGGGGATTTTCTCCCTGTAGTTCAGGCAGTGTCTTGCTCCCAGAGATAATTTCATCTCCTCGGAGCTGAGCTGCTAAAGGAGCCCATTTACTCCRGTGCTCGCTCTGAAGATGCATCAAAAAGTGCACTTTGGTCCTCAACAGTAACCAGTCCAAGAAGAAAAGAGTTCAGTCCACTCCTAAGACTCAGTTTTCTTGTCATTAGCTGGCATCCATAATAAAAACCTGCTGCCCAAAATAGCCTGAACTGGCAGGGAGCGGGGGGTTTTACGTGTTTTCCTTTGGAGGGTCCTATTGCCTTTAAAGCATGGTCACTATGAGCTCAGGTAGAGCCGAGTGGCCAGGCTGTAGTGAGGGAAAGTGTCCCAAAGGCAGTATTGTGCCTGGCTGAGCTCCCTGCTTTCTTCCTCCCCTTTTGGCTACCTCTGGCACTTGGGTGAGTCACCAGGTAGACAAGCAGGTCCCAGAGCCATGACCAAGACTAAGAGCGAATGATGGCTCCTTTCAGCAAGGCCACAGGAAATGACATCTTCCTTCTTTCAGCTCCCAAAGGTAGCTCACTGGAGAAGTAGCATATTCCACCCACTTGTAGCTTTCTGTGATAAATGACAGCTTCTAATGAGGTGCACTGTGCCAGAAAAAAAAGGAAATGTTTGTCTGCTGCTTTGATGTGACAAAATTATCCAGGTACCAGTTGGATTTTTCAGATTTATCTTTGATTCTTGCAAATGCAGTCACTGTTGTTTAAGGGGAAGCTGCATAAAGCACAAGTTGTAACTTCTGAAGCCCACAAATGACAGGGGTTTAAAGCTAAAAGCAAAGCGATAAGAACCAGACTGCTCATCAGTCCTTGGTCTGATATGAACTGATGCTGTGTTAAGTGCATTTTAAACAAGCTGATCAGATATGAGAGCAAAAGGCAAGGGTGTCTCTTCATCATAGTCAAAATACTTCATCAGTCTGCAACTACATAATAGCCAGCGATCTGGAAAAGCATGCAGAGGAAAGCATTCCCTTCTGCACACTGGCACATCACAACAGTGCTTGTGCAGTGTCCAGCCTCTGGAGTTGCACTTGCTACCTTATCCAAGCAATGCAAGCACCAACAGCAAAACCCAAAGTGCTTCAGCAGACTCCAGCATCTGGAAGTGCTCTGGAGTGAGGCAGCTTTGCTTGCTCCTGTGCCCAGCCCTAAATGCTTCTGCACTACAAGCAGTCCCTGGTGCTATTTCCTCCTGCTGCACGCCTCTGAAAACCTTAGTAATGGTTTGCTTTACAATTTCCTTACTAGAACCTCAGTCATAGGTTTTCAGTCTCCTCCTTTAAAGCAAATGAGAATAGTTACCTCTAGCATTCACACCAGTGTAGTCTTCTTCCTTTGCTGTCACTGGATCTTCAATTTTCACCTCATACCCATCTTGTTAAATGGACTATGAGCAGTGCTAAATCCCTCCTTCCCCATGATTTTACACACCCTGTTACTATGTCCCTTTTCTCCCAGGGAAAGGCAGTGACCAGACCCATCCTTATCTTACACTTGAATAGGATTGAGGCAGCAGCAGAGTACTGCTTAACATTTGAGCTCTGCCGCTTCCCTAAGGCAGCGACTTCTCTTTTGACTGCTAACAAGCAAGCCAGCTGAGCAATGGGCAGGAGAATAAGAGACAATACAGACACCTGGGCGCAACTTCACAGTTTCTTCTCCTAATATTGCACACTTTGGAATTAAAAAAAAAAAATGTACTTACACCCATAGCATCAGTGAATGTCTGCCAGCCATGTTCCAGACACAAGCCACAAGAAGAGATGCATCCTCTCCACAGGGCAACAGAAAAGCTAATCAGCATTCTCGCCAATTTATTTGAGATTTTGCAATATTTACCTATCCTAGCAAATGTGCCAGGTGAAAAACATCACCAAGCTCTTCATACTGTACCTACAGGTAAGTCGCAGTCCCCCTGATAATCACCATTCAATACCGTATCACCTCAGCAAGCCAGCTACTAGTGCTGATGCTTTCAAATGTGGAAAACAAAACAAAACAAACAAAAGAAACAAAAGCATCAGCTGCAGTCTCTCTTCAATACAGCTTCTTATCAATCATCCCATTCCAGGCTAATTATAAGCCATCAAATGACAGGGGTAAACCAATAAAACCTCCAGAGTGATTATTTCATCTTTCCCTACTTACAGAGTACCTACAGGACCAAACCCTAATTTTTTAAGATTATTGCCTTGGTAACATTAGGCATCTGAAAGTGTTTTCATCTTCCCTATTATTTCACAAGTCTGTAAGGCAGCTCCTTATGCTCTTAGGCTTTAACTCTTTCTCCCTCCCTTTCCCACTTAAATTTCTTTCTACGCTTCCCCCTCTGCTCCCCCCTCCCCAGTCTCAACTCAAGAACTTCAGTGCCAGAACACAACTCACAGAAGGCTCCCGTCCCTACAGATTCCCTCATGTATTACACAAGATAAAGCACTACTGTTGCCACCAACAAGTTACAAGTCCTCTGCTTCCTGCCCCAGCACAGGAGTTCAAAGCTCTGCAGGAAGGTCTGCGTTCCACCGGAGGCAACTGCAACACAGGGCAGACAGACAGACAACTTTGTACTATGCAGATGAGACACAAATTGAACTCCACACTCCCAGTAACACATGAACAAGTCTTGCGTCTCGCTTCTCTGCATCCACAACATAGACAAATCCTAGGTGCATCAGGAGCTCCCTTATTGTACTCTGAAATGCTGAAGTTGAAGGTCTCATTCCAACACACAAATAAAACTTGTTCTGTGACAAGGAGAACTGTTAGAAAATTCTCAGGGGTTGAACACCCTCTTTATAAAGCTAGGCAAGAGCAACTTTTGCACCATAATTTGAAGCTTGATTTACTTCAATCCATATGTACACACTTTTATTCAAAAAACAGAAGAGACAACACATCAGATAAAAAAGGCTTAAAATCCACTTTAATAATGCATTCCTGTAACATTCCTCAGACAAACTCAAACTTGTTAGTGGGACAATTACAGCTTGTGTTCAAACAGTTTACACTAAATGAAAAAAATCTTGTAGTACTTCTACACAAAAGACAGGCAAGGTTAAGATTATACAAACATTTGTTTCAGTTAAATCTTCAGCATGAGATACAGTATCTTTGTCCAATAGATTGTACTTTACTACCAGTAAAAATAAACAGCGATACAACACATTATCAAAAAATCCATCCAAACAAGAGCCTCCCAGCCATTCAGGCTGCACATGACAGTCAACTACTTTAAAGAAACAGATGGTCCAGATAAAAAGAATAACTACAAGTGGGGGGGGGGGGGAGAAGAAATAAATGAACATAAAATCTCCCCCAATTCACTACATGACAGATCATTTGGAGCTATATTAAATTTACAGAATCATGGGAGCTGCAAAGTACCCAGATGCTGCCCTAATTCTCCAGAGACTTCCCTGTGCTCTTAAGCAAGGTACACTACACTAAAAAAATGCCAAGACATACTGCAATTTTATCTAGTTTAGTCTCAGGACTCCGGCTGCAAACAGGAAACCTGGAATGGTCAAGGCATTAGGGTCCTTGCCAGATTTTACCATTACTGAACAACCATGGCAGCCTCCCAGAATCCATTTTTCACATTGAAATTATAGGAATGCACCACATGAAATTTTCTAAAACCTTTACCAGTCAGACTGCACTCCCCTTGTCCTAGAGTGGCTTTACCAAAACAGGCCCTAATTAACTGTTTTTAATATCTCCCCCTCCCCCCCCCCCCCCCAAGTTGAACCCCATATGGCCTGTCAAGATTCCTTTCCTCTTTGGGGTGTGTGCAGGGGGTAGCTTAATCCTGTTAGTATCTGCGACGCTTGTTAGGGCCAAAATCCCCCCCTGGATTTCCTCTGTTGAAGGCAGGTGGGTTCCCTCCCATCGCTCCAAGGCCTTCCATTGCGCCGCCCTGGCCAAAGCGATCTGCAGGTGGTGGTGGAGTCTTGTAATGAGGACAAATGCAGAAGAGGCAGGAAGGAAAACAAGGAACAAAAAAGGGCAGTTAAAAGCCATTTGAGTTGATTCGAATTCTACCAGGATTCCACAATTCCAGCTGACCTTGCTACAAACCTTCACCCCACCAAAAATATCCCCAAAGCCCCAAAACTGGACTGACAGGACCATTGCAGGACCAAGTCTCTTTCCGCACGTAACTTGTAGTCAAGCATACTAGAATACAGTTTGCACCATCTCACAGACTAGTGCCCTGCTGTGGAGCATGCAAGTAATGCAGTCTGGGAAAGGAGAACTTCACATTTCCACCATATTCCTTCACCCAAACTGAATGCAAATGAGGAGCAGTATACTGATACTACAGCACTATCACAATCCAGGTGTACACAATACTCCAATTCCAAAATAAGTCTGCAATACTAGTCTTGTGCCCTGATCATATCCTGTTGTTTCCATTCCTTTGGCTCTCCCCTCTCCCAGCTGGGTTAGTGCTATTGCACAGCCTCTTCCTTCCATCAGGGAGAAGACGATCAAAGGATAATTCAGGTTGGAAAGTACCTCAGGAGGTCTCTAGTCCAACCTCCTGCTCAAAGCAGAGTTGGCTATGAGGTCAGACTAGGTTAGTCACAGCATTATGCAGTCAGGTCTTGTAAACATCCAAGGATGAAGACTGCACAACCTCTCTGGGCAACCTGCTCCTCATGGTGGACATGGTAATTCCTTTGAGGAAGATACTGGAGGCCACCACTGCCTCTTCCTTCCCCCTGGACTGGGGCTAAGTGACTACGCAGAACAGAGCTGCTTTACACTAGGCTCCTGGGTTCCATTTATTCTTTGTCCACAGGTTTACAGCAGTGATACATATATACGCAATGTAATGCGATACATATATGCACATCATAATTGGTATTAGTACTGTAGATGACTCCATGGTATTCCCTGGTTCTACAGAACATGGACCCAAACTTCAGTAAAATTGTCAATGGGGACGTCCCAGGGTCTCTCAATGCTCATTTTGCTGGCAGTGCAGGGGGGGCACTAGCAGTAACACAGCACTCCTCCTACCTTTTTCCCTTCCCTACAGATGAAAAATTCTGAGTAATCATGAACTTATCCTGTAGGACACATGACAGGGAAGGACACTGCAATCACTCCAAGCAGCTGGAGCAAACATGCAAAGTAACTGCTCCCTACATGAATAAAAAGCTGGAACACATGGGCCCAGTAACTCCTAAAACCAAGCACATGGCCAGGATAAATAGTTTCCAAAAAGACGACACATATTTCTGGCCATTAGGGAAACAGTTTATTGCTTTTTGGTCTAAATGGTACTATTTCATCATATTGATCTGAACTCACCTCCCCTTTCCATTCCTTTCTTCATTTTCCCCCTTAATTTCCTTGTGTAGTACGCATTCCCTTAACCTCAGCCGCTCCACTGTCTGTACCACTTAGGTACAAAAGCTTATAGCTAAATAAAACTGTTCTTTACGACAAAAAGATTTCCGTGATGTAGCAGTCATGATAGATCAAGAAGTCTAAGTAGGAAGGTTTGCAGGAAAATTGTTTATTAGACCAATTGATACAAACTGCTAAAGGAAGATGAGCTTTCAGGACAAGCTTGACTATGACTGCTGCTGTTTCTGCTGCTGACTGGAAGTGCTGACACTGAGAGAGGATCAATCCTCTGTATGACAGAGAGGAATGACAGATGCCACAGAAGCCACAGTCTATTGTAAAGCTCTGCAGTAAAATTTAAAACTAGATTAAGTATAAAAATTAAAAAAGGCAAATAAATAAGCATAACCTCCACTGCTTCTTTGCTCTTTACCTCCTAAGCAAATTAGCTGAACTCATTTTAGCATACTCACTATTACCATACTCATTTTAGCCTATTAGCATAGGAGATAATTGTTTTTAAAACTGGTGATGGACAGAACATTCCTGAAAGCTTGGCTTTATGCCTGCAAGAATCTACTCTCAAAACACTCTCATTCAACAAAGTGCTTCCCATTATGCCATTTAAAAAAAAAAAAAAACCCATGTATTATTGCCAAGATCTTTCTAACAAACGTTTTAGCACTAGGTATCTTGGAAGTAAAGTAGTTATTAGACTTGGCTCAATCTCCTGAAAATTACCAACTAGTATCAAGACAAGATTAACTTCTAAAGATTGGAGCAGGAGTTAAGCAACAGGTCTAGGTAGACAAACAAGCTTCAACTTTAGCAGCATAGTGCTTAACAATGGAAACAACATAATCTGCATTTAAAAGGTGTGCACAAAAAGCAGATGGAGATACATTACCATTCCCATGGCTCCATCAGGTATCATAGCTCCAGGACCAGTTGCAGGGGGTGCAGCAGCTGGGACGTTGGTACCACCCATAGCTCCTCTATTGTTCATGCCAATGGTACCTGGAAAAGAAAACTGAAGAATAGTCCTCCAGACACAGTGACTGGGGTCTACTCATCACTCCAGAGTCACAAAACACCGTGTAAGCTCCCTGCAGTGTTATACTCAGGGACAGAGTCCTAGTCTATTAACTAGCTTTGCACTATTAGGTCAAGACAAACTGATCTTGCACTCCAGTATTATCTGAAACTACAGCAGGCTCTAACACCATCTTCATTAACCACTAAGCCCCCATCGCCTTTTCACTTGCTCTTTTACTTGTGGCCTGAAACTCTACATCATGTAGTCAAAATATGGAAATACAGTAATCAAGATTATTTCCTGGGCTCAAGGTCTAGCACTACATGTTGTGCCAGTTTCTGTATCAGTACAAACTTTTGAAGCACACCATGGGGCTGACAGCAACTTCAACCAAGTCTTTTGCTTACTGAACTGAGTCTTTCACAAATGTACAGTACTGCCTCATACCCATATTTTGTTATGTTTCCTGTCACATGAACGCTTCCTGTCACTGAACTGGGAGAATATTACTATGACCGAGTTTCTAAATAAGAAGCCAATAAAATAAGACTACTCAAAAAATGTACAGATTTTGTCAAGGAGGAAAGGAACATGCATAGGAACAAAGATGGCCACAGAATACTCTTACCTCCCATACCCATCTGTCCCATTCGCATGTCTGGTGGCTCCCTCTGAAAGAAGAGACACTCATTTCAAATGATAAAAATTCAGGCTTTTAAAAAATGTAATTATACAAATTCAGTGAGTTCTGGGGTTTTACTGCTGAAAACTGTAGAAAAGTCATTCCCAGGGTAAATTTCAAAAGAAGATCTGAGCTACCTTCACACAATTAACTGCTGAACAAACAGGTCTTATTTAAAATATCTCATTCTGAAAGACTGTTTTTCACAATCATGGTAAAACATCCAGCAGCAAAGCTGCACGTGCAGATTTTACCAAACAGCAGCATAGAGATACCTGATATCTGGATGGAAAGATCTGCTGAGCAGCAGTAACACATTAGATAGCTATGCTGAGGAACTAGCAAAACTAATTCTAAGAAGCTTTTCCTGTTGAAAGGAATGCAAGCTTACATAAAGACACAGCACTGGGTCACTTGCATTAAAATACCAGTTAGTGAGTTCAATTTCTCTTTTATTAACTGAGCATAGGGGACACACCACAGATCTCCCTCACTGCAAAGCTAGGAGCACCTCCTCACTTCAGTGAGGGTACTACTTTTTCCACAGTGGGAACTGAAGAACAGATTTCACTTCATCTGTAGTCTCAGTGCCACTATTTATCATATGAAGGCACTATTATTTACAGAAATCATGAGTTCTGCTATGCAGGGTAATATTCACACATTTAGGTCAGTCACACGGTTTTGGCCCTTTTGGTTTGACATACATTTAGCTATCTTATTTATGGGCCAATTTTTCGCTAGGATACATTGCCACCCAGTTGCATCGATGCCATTACACCACCTTGATAGCACTACAGCTGCCTCCACAATAGAAAGTTGCTGGGACTGGAAATTAATTGTAAGAGAGTTCTTTATAGAACTAGAGATACTGCTATTACAAGGCAGGTTACCACGCATTTTACATTACAAGAAAACAATTGACCAACTGACTTTTAAGTACAAGCAATTATCATGCCTGCAGCAGTGCCTCAAGTTGGGATTATTTCATCTAAGCATGACTAAGACAGGCTGCAGGCTAGGGATATAGCCGGGCATATGACCATAACAGGGTTCTGCAGCAGTACTTCAGGACAGTACATCTTTGTTACTGTTAGAATAAAATTAATTAGCATATATTCTTCTGAACAGCAAGACAGCTAGTGAGGGTCCTACATGAAACTGCAGTGGGACAGTAACTGGGGTATTTATATTTTCCAGACTAAACTGTATTAAGATTGGAGGGAGTCAATAATTTAGGACAGAATGCACTAAAGACGTAGAGTCCCTCAACCAACAAGTTAAGCATTCACAGAAAGCCCCATGCTGTGGAAGGGCAAAAATCTAATGTCAGTGTCCAGATGTAATGGGAAGGTAAAAGCACTCATACCGCATCAGCAAAATTCCCTTTAAATCCTTCCTGCTGGCGTCTCATCATCTCTTCTTGCTGCCTTCTCATTTCTTCCTCACGGCGCCTGCGTTCTTCCTCTTGCCTGCAAAAAAGGTCCAAGGATGCTCAGCACAACATATACCATTTGCATCACAGCGTTGCAGTGCTGCCTAATGGGTCTTGTTTGGAGACCTACAACTTTCAGAACATTATTTTGCTGAAGCTGTAAAATATTAGGTACCTCACGATGAAAACAGAAACATGTATGCGCACCAAGACATTTCCAACATTTTCAGTTTTAAGGAGTTCATTATAAAACCCAACATGAGCACACCCATGTGTGTGTCTCATGAGGAGCGGCTGGGGTTGATTAGCCTGGAGAAGAGGAGGCTGAGGGGAGGCCTCATTGCGCTCTACAACTACCTGGAAGGAGGTTGTAGCAAGGTGCGCGTCGGTCTCTTCTCCCAAGTAACAAGCGATAGGACAAGAGGAAATGGCCTCAAGTTGCGCCAGGGGAGGCTTAGATTGGATACTATGAAAAATTTCTTCACTGAAAGTGTTATCAAGCACTGGAACAGGCTGCCCAGGGAAGTGGTTGAGTCACCATCCCTGGAGGTATTTAAAAGTGTAGATGTGGCACTTAGGGACATGGTTTAGTGTTGGACTTGGCAGTATTAGGTTTACAGTTGGACTTGATGATCTTAAAGGTCTTTTCCAACCTAAATGATTCTATGATTCTATGTACACAGCAGCTCCCAAATACATGCTGACTACATGCAATATAATGCATACAAGACAGACAGTTCTCAAGCCCCTTCATCACAGAAGTAGTCTGGAGATCTTCCTGCAGCTTCTCAAAATGACCCTGAGACAAGGAAGAGCTGGAATGGAGAGAGAAATCTCTGAGACTAAGTTACGCCTCAAATGAAAAGGCAGATGCTAGAATGGGGTTTCCCAACCTGCAGCACTGAAGCCACCAAATCACTGCACAGATTCTGATTTTTCTATCTGCCTCAGTCAAGGAGCTAAACTGAGACACAGAACTGTAAAAAACCGAATACTAATCAGTGGAAGAAACTGCTAACTCTACCATCTCAAACCAACTGTACGCTCTCCCTATGAACAAAAAGGCCCAAAATAAAAACCACACTTTAGGTAGTAATTAAATTATCACACTGAACAATTAGGTGTGCTGAAGAAGCCTTTCATTCCATAGTATTATGGATTCACAGCATTTCATAACCTGCCCCCTTACCTGAGTTCCAACTGTTTACGTTTTTGTACTTCTTGGTTATGCAATTCCTCCATTCTCCTCAGCTCTTCCTGGCGTCTCATTAAATCTGTAAAAGATGACAGTAAAAAACCCAATCAAACTCATCTCCCATGCCACCTCTTATCAATTCCTGAATTAGAACCGTAACACACAAGAGAATAAGGTAACAGAGCCTCCAGCAATACAGTAACATCTCTCCATTCATTTGCCGCTGCCATGCTTGGTTACAAGTCCAGCAGCTACACCATGGCTCACCTTCAGTGGGCTCTAGCCAGTCTACTGAGCTACCCACGCCTGGATGTTGCAGGGCCATGTTCTGATACTGTATTTATCTTTGGTACCTTGCCGCATGAGCATAACTTGGTGCTCATGGCGAGCTGCTTCCATTTCCATTTCCAGCTTCTCTCGAGCTTCCTTGATGTTGCGATCTACTTGTTCTTGCTGCTGCTTCTCCATTTCTATTAGAGCCTTCCAACGCATGGCATATTCGTACTCAAAGCTGCCAGGCTGTGCAAATCGAGGAGGCTGCTCACGCTCCCTGTCAAACAAGGAAGAGCTAGTGAATGCTTCAACAGAGCAAGGAGGAACCAAGAAAAATACATTTGTATGTTAAATGCAATAGCAGATCCTTTTAACAGTTAGAAATGCATTTCTTAATGCAACAAATAAGGGAGCACTTTGTCTTCTACTTTCTCACAAATAGCTATGCCTGAAATACCAGTTTGGTATCATCTCAGGAATCATCTTATTGAAAGGAGAAACTTAAGCAGAATCTTCCTGCAGGATTAATTATACATGGAAACTGTGTCCTGTCCTCCTCCATACAAGCAATGACACTGCTTTTGTAAGACACCAAAAGATTCTGAGTAAAGACATTTAGAAATACTCTTGAAAGAAACAGCCTTTGCTCCTGCTGCACATCTTACGGACAGATCCACTCCAGAAAAAAAAACACTGCCCAAGCATGTGTGTTTATTTCACTAATCTCTGCAGCCCCTGCACCTGGAGCACATGACTATTCCTAATGCAGCCTCCCCGCTCCTGAAGCTCTCATCTTCCTTACTTGAAAAATTCATGAGCTCACATGGTTTACTAATTCACACTGCTCAGATCACATGATACCTACTTCACTGGGAAGCCTTCAAAGACCATGGCCTTATACCTGGATAGCTCTACAATCTCCTAATGCTATTCACATAATTCCTTAAATTTTCACAGTGGGTTCAAATCTGTTTCCTCTACAGACTTTCCGTAATACTTAGAGCAAGTAACTTAAGTCTTTGCTTCAGCTTTTCATCTGAGCAGGGGGAATCTCACATTATCTCAGACTGATACAATTTTTTATTCCAACAACTGAAACAAACTTATGTAAAATATGCAGAGGCTGCCAGTCTTATCCAGCAGTGTGGATCCAAAACCACTGCTTTCCTTCAGCTAACTATGGCAAGAGAACAGCGTATGAAATTCTCTTTCCAGAGTCAGGTGACATTTACAGAAAAAAGGAGGACCTTTAGTAGCACTGATGAGCCACCCTCCTAAGACTGAGGCACTAGTCAATGTCCTAGTCCACAGGTAGTCTCATCTCCTGTCGCATGGCAGGCACATACTTGTGATATTGCTGGTTTTTGATGACTAGTTTCTCCGGTAGTCCCTCTTCATCATCATACTGATCCATGGGCTCCACAGTGACAGGCCGAGGGAATCTGTAAAGAGAAGATGAGGTGCTTTCAAGAAAATTCAAGAATGAGCTTGCAGTGCAGCAAAGCATGTGTACTGTGTCTGAACTTATAAAATACTGCTTTTAGCACTGCTCAAAGAAATTCAGAGCAGTTGGGGATCTCAATCAAAGTGGAACCAGAAATGACTTTGAACATTTTTTTTCTAGAATAGGAGCTGAACTGTTCATCAAAATCCTTGTTGAATACAAACCAAAATTGTACTGAAAGAATACTTGCAGTTACCGGTTCAAATTAACAGCTTAACTGGAACCTGACATCCTCCAGTAGGATCTACTCAGCATGAAGTCTTGTAGTCCCTAGAGTCTGGTTTTTCTCCCTTTCCTCCCTTGCTACGTGGCCAACCATGGGCTGCACAAGTTCTTGCGTGCCTTTTTATAGCTGCCTAAAGCGAAGAGTAACTACACTGCTCCTCACTGGAGGCTGCTGGCTGTACCATTCATACTCTCCTGGTAAGACCACCACGGGCCATTATTGCCAAGCAGCAGTGCTCTGTAAGTGCCTGTTGCGCCCTGTCTGAATTTCCCCCCTAAGAAATCCACTGGTGCACTTCACAACACAGACACTGCACAGGTGTGCTTCTGTCCTCCTGGTTTCTGTGTGCAAAAGAAAGTATTTAACAGAAGTGTCCCCAGTCTCTGAATTAGCTCCCCACCACAGCACTGACACTGCTCATCCTCAGCACAAAGCAGCACTGCAGCTTCTCGTTAGCTCCTCAACCCATTTGCCAGAGCTGGGGAAATGGAAGAGAAATGATCACACTATGCCAAGCTGCAAGCGGTGCCCAGACTCCAGCAGGAAGGCAGAATATGAGAGGCCAAAATCTCTCTCCTCAGCTGAAGATCCACAATGTGGCTTTTCACTTCGATGTGACATATTCCATTATTAATAGTCTTATTTTCCAATGTGAACCAATTCCAACCAGTTTATCTAGCTGTTACTGTCATGAACTAGGACAAACCAGAACAAATTTAATCAAAACCAAACCATAACTAGAAATAACCAACATACTGGTTTGCTGTCCTAAATATCAGAATCTAATAAACTGATAGCTACAAAAAGATTGAATGTTACCCTCAGGTACTCTCAGTTATACACTGGTAATGATTAGTTTTGCATGATCACTTTTAAAAATTTGTCTTCATGGTTTTTTCAGAATATAGACTTCTGAATCAGCAAAAGCTCCCTAACAGCAATCCTCCTGCAGAGTGCTACACACTATGCTGGTTATCCTCAAAGAGTCTCAGGAAGAAAAAACAGATAAAAAAAAAAAAACCACCTGCTTTTTGAAACTGAACGTGCTTGTGTACAGCTGTGCCATATGCAGGCCTCCAAGAAAAAGGAGAGAAGTGAGAAGCACAAAGCTTATTAAAATTACTGTAGAAATTAGCAATATAGCCAATTTCAGGAAGTATTCTATTCACAAATTCTAGGTGCATACATACAAAATACACAATAATTTTTATTTCCAAGAGATCAAAAATGGCTCCCTCTTAATAGTTAGAGCAACAAGCCATGCTCTGTGGAATGCATCTAGAATTAGTCATTTACTTGAGCAAGTTCACATAATTATGCAAGAACATGCTTTGTTGCCTTATGATATTCAAGCAGAAGGAAAACAGTTTATTATGGTGAAAACTCCAAACAATCCAATCTATCTGACCAGCTTCTCCCACAGATCCCATGCCCACAGTGGTGGATCAGCATTCGACCCCAGCAATGCATGCTGTGAGTGGAGTCCCATCCTAAGACTCATCTATGAAGTGACCCAGAGTACAAAATTAACACACTTGAGCATCATTTCCAACAAGTGACATGGATGGTCTCTGAAATAGCTCCTGCTTCTTAAAGGCTGCTTTAATTGCCCTAAGAAGGCTTTATCGAGAAAGAGCTTATTGGGAAGTTTTATGCACTTACCCCACTAGCAGCCTCTCAGAAGAAAGTTTTCAGACCCGAGTTTCAGCACAGACTCACTCTTGTTGGAACAAAGCTAAGTAAAGTTCTCCCCGGGCAAATCACCTACCACCTCCTGCCCCATATCTCATCTGTCCCACTCTGGTGTTAAGAAACATTGCTCACAAGCCAATGCCACCCATCAACCTGCACACATGCCAGTATAGCACTTCTTGCCCTCCACACTTACGTAGTTAGCAGGAAAGACCCATCACTACATCTATCCAGGGCTTTCCTAGCAGCAGGCTTCCCTGAGAACTCCACAATGCCTTTCCCAGAGGATCGTCCTCTGTCATCCACAATAACCACAGCCCTTTCCACCTGGCCAAACACTGAGAAGGCTTCCTCCAGGAGCTCATTGGACACAAACTGAGGCAGGTTCCTGACTGTCAGCGATGCACTGTGGCATGCAAAACGCACTCTTAGCTGCTTCCCACGAAGAGGCATGTTGTCTAGTTCCACCTTTGCAATCTCTGCCAGAGTGCGAGTTTCCTGAAGATAAAAAAAGTTATCATTAAAACTCTCAATGCAGTACAGAATCAGCCAGTCACAGTCACAACAGAGTCATAAGCTTATTTCCCCTGAAAAAGTACTTCACAGAGAGGAACAAATAATTCTCCCATAGCATGGTAAAAAGTGTCCTAATAAACCGTAGCTATTCTCTATTATCAATGACTCTAGCTGAATAGGCATGTACAGAGTTTGGGGTCGGGGGGAGCGCAGGGAAATGTATCAGACATACTTAATCCAACAGCCAGTACGAACTAAGCAAACAATTAAGTTACATTATCTATCAGACATAATTATATTAAGGCTACAAAGCATGCCTCTTTTTTTTAATAAATAAATACATTTTAAAAAAAAAAAAAAAAAAAAAAAATCAAGATTCAACTATTAGCCAAGTCTGATAACTGTAAAAGGAAATGCTGACTGTATGACAATCCATGAAAGATGTCCTATGCCAGTTTCACACCTTTCCACTCATTTACGTCACTACCAAGCAGCTACGCTACAGCAAAGCGCCCCAGACTTTGGCACTGGAACCTCATGCTCCATCCACTCACCTTGGGGCTTTCAGAAAGGTAGTACATGAGTCAAAAAAGTCTGAGAACCATTACTCTATGTTGGTAGCTACCTCCCTCCTAGCCATGCTTCAATGTGGTCATCTAGAGATCCCCTACCTCAAGAGCATTCATCGCTCCAGTAATATTGCATGACAACCTATGTTCATAGAAATTCCATGTTCACAACTTTCCAGAAAATGGAAGTCCACCTTGTCTATAACAGCATCATGTTCATGTTTTCTCTCTGTTTTCTATCAGCGGACTTCAAAATAACTTTATCAGATATCTCATAAATCCTGCCACAAGCTGCCTGAATTCACATTCCTTCTCATAACAAGCTCTAGACAAACCACTTGTAGAAGCTGATGCCATATTCCAGGTTACTAAAATCAAGAGCAGGCTTAATTAGCAAGATATCTGGACATCTACTACTTCCGATTAGCAATACTCCTCCAGTGTGAGTCATCGCCACAAAATCACCCCAAAGGTAGCAAGTCACTCACCAGCCTGATAAAGCCAAAGCCTTTGTCCTTGTGTATGAAGACTTCACCTGCCTTGCCATACTTCTCAAATAACTTTCTCATCTCTTCCTCTGTAATATCTGGGGGCAGATTCCCCACAAACAGGCGGCTTCTTTGGGTGAAGGTCTTTTCACCAGGTTTCCGGAAATTCTTCAGGTCAATAGTCAGGCCTTCATCTGAGGGGAATAAGGTACACAGCTGCTCTACAGTTGGGGGGATAAATTCTATTAGGTTTCATCACAGTGAACACAAAGACATAGGACAATACAGGTAACACCACCCATTCACTTCGGTCTCAAACCTCTCCAGCCACCTCTACAGCAACAAGGGGATTTTATTTCAGAATGGGCCCATATTCTTTTTAAAGAAAACACGTGCTTGGATCTCAGTGCTCATTAACACCAGTGAAAGATAGTCTAGAACTGGAGAAAAGAACAACACTGCAGCTTGAAATAACGTGAGAGATTTCACTCAACTTTTGGAGATCTGGTCAAGATGACTGGTCTGCAACAAAATCAACTGTAGTCACAATACAGGATTTTGCTATTACAACCTGAAGAATTATAGAAAAGCCACAGTTTGGCCAGCAACCAGATTTTTACTCAAAAAAATCAACCCCAGATGTCCAGAAAAATATGCAAACAAGAGGAAATTTTGCCCAGACAGATAACATTTGAGATAGCTGTCATTCTACAAGATGGGATTTCGGTTCTAGAGTCTTGGGTTCCAAGCTGAAGAGAAGGCTGGAATGGTGAAAAAGGTGAAAAAAAACACCCCAAGAACCAGCCGTATAGGCGAGACCTCAGAAAAATTACGAAGTTCATCACAAAAATCTATATTCAGTAAGTAATGCTATATCTATCACTAATAAACAGGACAGATTGTAGGAACATTCTCAAATCCCCACATGCATACACAATCTTTAACCCTTAATTCAGCAAAAGTCCAGCACGATCCTGGGAGCTCTGCTATACGCCAGACACAGGGGTGGCTTTATAATCACTTTACCTTCCTGTGTCCCATTTTCTTAAATGTATATGGAACTTACTTCCCCACAAAGGACAGCAAGCCATAGAAAGCAATCTCTTGGCTTTGCAGAGGACACACCTTGTGGACACACATATGAAATAAACTACGAACATGAGTGGCTTGATTCAGGCTACAAAGCATGGCACTAACCAGGAAAGGCTATTCATGCAAAGACAATGCATGCAAGACATGCACGGACAACTCTTTTACAAGAGTAAGTACACCTCCATGGCTAACACTAAAAAAAAAAAACAAAAAACCCCCAAAAAACCAAAAAACGACTATATATATAGATATGGTATATCTACAGAAGAGTAGTGAGACTAAGTTATCTACTTCACACAGCAAGGGTGCATAACTGAAGTGTTTTGTCTTGTGAACTTCTTCACACCATTATCAGAAGTATTTGGGGATCAATTGCAAGGCCTGTGAATACACTAGGAGGGACTTACAGCAGAGTTATACCACTATCACTGTTCTGCCTTAAGTAGATCCACTCAAAGGAATCTGATATACAGTCACTCACTATAAGCTGATCCCTATGAGAATATCACAATACAGTTGTGTTGTATTGTTTCCAACCTGACTAGAAATGGACTGGTTTGCCACCCTTGTCTATTATCTTCTATGAACTGATAAGGAGCCTGTTTAACAGGACCACCTAATAAAAATACGCAGGAAATTTTTTACTAACCCAGTATCTCTGTATGTGTGTGTATATAGCTAAACCTGCAACTTTGACAGAAAAAACACACAAAGGAATCATGCAACGTGCACGTGACTTCTACACACTTTTGTTTTGAACAGCCAAAGTATCCAAACTTAAAAAAAAAAAAAAAAAAATTTCTAAGATAACTAAAGCACTTCCTCCCCTGAAAATGCTAATGGCAATGCCTTGCCGCCATACTTCTAAACTATCAAGTTAGATCAGTTAAGGGCCCAAAAAACATTGATGCCTGTTGTCTCAGCTCACAAGCACCCCCTCTGTATCCCAAGTAACAAGAGCTACAGTCCGCACTGATTAAGAACAAACCCGGAAACACACTAGATTAGAGTAACAGCCATCATCAGTGTCAGCTGGTACTTGAATGCTGAAATATTATTAAGTAAAGCCGGGTGTCGCCCAGTCCCTCCAACGTAAAAGTTTAGTCCTAACAAGTGACCGCAGATTGCTGTAACAACGTTCTTACTACAACTGTATCTTTACAAATAGCAAATTTATTTCACTAGTACTGTAGGAAACCTGTGTTGAGAAGCCATCTGTTGTGGTTGGGAAAAAAAAAAAAAAAAAAGAAACAGAGCCAACAGAAAACAGGCCATCTCGTATTTGCAAGGCTTACAGAAACACTGTTAAAGGTTCAGAAACTTCCAAACTCTTTAAGTCAGCTTTTCTTGAGAATTTGAGACAAAGAAGGAACCTCTACATCACTGCCCAGTTTCGGGAACACAATAAACTTACAAACAAATTCCACTCAAACCTACAGAAGCCACATGCATCTTTGAGTAGACTGAGCAAAAAAACCCAAAAAACAACCCAGCTGCAACTCAAACCACCACCTCCAACAATGGAAAAACCTGACTATTGCAGGCGAACAGCGAATGCAAGTCGCAGTTTGCTTGAAGACCTGACTTTTTATTGTTTAAAACAGAAAGAGCGGGTTCTGTTTGTTTCCGCCAAGACTTGTTGCACCCGTATGGGCCGACAGCTAACCGGGACCCGAAGTTACCCTCTGCAGCGAGGGCGGTCGCTCAACGCCTACCCAAAGCGGGGCCGGGCGGACCCCCGCGGCGGGCCCGGGACTCACTCTGGCTGTTGGCCTGCTGCCCGTTGGCGGGGATAGACGGCGGCGGGTGCTGCTGGTGCTGGTGCTGTTTCCGCGGAGTGTGGTTCTGCTTCTCCATGTTGAAGGCCTTGTTGCCCTGCATCTTCCCCACCTAGAGGCAGACACGCCCGGTCGGCCGCGGTCCGGAGCTCGACCCCGGCTCCCGCCCGCGGCCCCTAGCCCCCGGGTGGCTCCCGCCGCCCCCGGCCCCGCCTCACCGGGGCCCGCCCGCCCGCAAAAGCGGCCGCGTGCAGCGACGGGGCGGGGCGGGCCGCGCAGGCCGCGGCAGGCCCCAGCAGGGCCCTAGCGGCGGCGGCCACCCGAGAGCGCCCGCCCCGCGGCAGAGCGGAGCTGAGCCGCAGTCCTGCCACCGTCGCGGCCTCACCTGGTGGCGGACACCGGCGCCAAGGCGGATCGCGGCCTCCTCACCCCGCAGCAGCCCGGAGAGGAGCGCGCGCGCGGCCGGAACTCGCGCAGCCTAACCAGGTACTCGCCACGCGCGCTCCCATTGGCCTCCCAGCCTCCAGCGCCGCGCCGCCAATGGCCGTGCTCGCCGCCACTCACAGCCCTGCCGCGGCGGGGCGGGACTAGCCGTTCCGACAGCCCTCCGCGCGGAGCCGATTGGCTGCGCGGCGGCACGAGGCCGCCGCGCGCGCTGCCGATCATCGCCGCGGGCATCATGCTTGGGTGAGAAGCGAGCGAGGGACAAAGGAGCCCAAAGAGCCGCCGGAGCGCGCCGCGCAGGCGCAGTGAGGTGGGGGGACGCGCAGGCGCGGCGGGGGCCGTTCGCTTTAAAGAGACAGCGGCGGGGGCTGAGCGCGTGCTGCGCAGCGCGCTCACCCTGATCCTCTTGTCGCGTACCCCTCCCCGTGTGTCCGGGCCAGGGGCGGCCTGCTCTGCCCCTGCTCTGCCCCTGCTCTGCCCCTGCTCTGCCCCTGCTCTGCCCCTGCTCTGCCCCTGCTCTGCCCGTCCGTTACAGCCAGTAAGTACCGGAGCCCGGGCAGAGCCGGCGCGCCGCTTGGGTCTCCTCAAGGCGCCGAGGGCGAGTGCCAGCCCCGTGCCCGCTCCCTTCCCTGTCCAGCCGCAGGTGCCCCCTTGCCTCCCCCTCGTCCTTCGGACCCCGTTCCCGCCGCCCCGCCAGCCCTCTCTGGCGAGGCGGTGCTTCCTCGCCGCGGGAGGGCAGCCGGCTCGCCAGGAGGAACCGGCCTGCGGGAGTGGCAAGGGTCCTGCCGAGCCCTGCCCCCGGCGGCTGCAGAGTGCTGGGAACGGTCCGGCCGCGCGCCTCGTCTCGGTGTCTCGGGCGCCGCGGAAGTGTGGTCGTTAACTGCCTCCGGCGGGCTTGATTTCACCGCCTTTCAATAAAACCTCCCGTTTCCTTCCGTGTCGCGTCGCACGTAACGGGGAGCGGTGCCGTACGCCCGTGGCCAGCCCGCTCCCCGGGCGCGGGAGCCCCGCAGCGGCTCGCAGCTCTTCCGGAGCGGGGAGCAGCCAGCGGCGTGGCCGGTTCCCCGAAACCCCGCTGTCCCTTCCTGACGGCCGTAAACCTGCCTTTCCCTCCCCGGAGCGCGGGGGGTCGCCCCGGCGTCACCTCCCGGCCCCAGCGCTGCGCACCCCGGTGTGCCCCCGAGGCCCAGCCCATGCTCAGCCCCTGCACCCCCCGTCTTCCCCGCGGAGAGACAAAAAAGCAGGCTGGGAGGGGGCTGGTTCTTGGAGGGCGGGAGGGGGAGGATGGAGGAGCCCCCCAGGGGAGTGGGGCGGCCAAGAGGAGAATGGTTCCCCTCTGGGATGGAGGGGTCCCGGACCCCGCCAGGAGTGGAG